>JANIJG010025513.1:124949-203288 GCA_024611175.1 Megaceryle torquata
AAAAAAAAAAAAAAGAGAGAGAGAGAGAGAGCTCCAGGCCAAGCTTTTCTAGGATTAGAGGATTTTGGCACCTAATATGCAGCCCTATAAGAGAGTTCATTACAGGAAAGCATTTGACCTAAAACTCAGGCCACTATAAAAGAGCATCCCATATTAGGTACCCAATATGTGTATTCAGATGTGGAAAATTTGGACTGTTCTTTAGTTGTGATCCAAAACTTTCCCCTCTGCAGAGAAAGAGCTCTGTGAGGGTCAGGGAACATGCTGCCAGTATGGCTGTAAGAAAGGATTTTTTCAAGCACTGGCAGCCAGTGGTAACAGCAGCTCAGCTCCTGCAGTGAAGGCACATTTGACAGTGCCAGACCCCAGTGAGACTGCATAAAGCTGGAGAAGGGGAGAGCACTGCCAAAGCCTGACTGGCAATAATGTTAATGAGGGCGAATGAGCCCTCAAAGTACCTTCCAAGCAATAAGCAGCATTAGCTCTTGGAGACAGCCAGCTTCTCTCAGCTCCCAGACAAGGGGGAAGTTGAAGAGAAAAGTAGAGGTAGGCACAAAACTCGAGGAGTTTGGCAGCAGCTGAATCCTCTGATCAGAAACAGGCTGTTATTATTACTGTCAGCTGATGGGCAGACTGAGGGCTCAGAAGGCAATTCCTGAAAGGGAGAGATGCAGTTTGGGTTGTTTTTTTTTTTTTTTCCATTACATTCAAAAGCTGCTTACAGACATTCATTGAAGACTCCATCCTTCATGAACTTCTCATCCCATCACAATTTTACTTGCCAATGGTTTTCTGACAGCAACTCATACACCCCAATTCCAAACACTATGAGCCTTTCCATCCTCTCTTACTCAGCTCAGAAGCACAACACACAAGTTCCAGTCTTCCTCTGCTTTGCGCCTTTGCTATTTTAAGCATGGCAGCTCTAAAAAGATTCTTAAGGTCTCTGCTCACAACAACTAAGTCAAGCAGCTTACTGTAGTGAATCCCTCAGCTGTAAGTTTCAAAGCATTGCTAGGAAAAATCTGCCATGTATTAGCACACATCCTAAACTACTCACTACCCTTTTATAGTCTGGCTTGTGCTTGGATAAAGGTTTCTTTTGGCTTGTTTTTTGAATCTCAATTCACTTCAAGATGTATGAATTATAGCATTTTTGTGAGTTCTCTAACTCCTTCAGGGGACCTGGATTTTGCAAGTTCCATGGGTGAAAAGGCGGTAAAGTCATAAATTGTTTCTGCCCTTCCTGAGCAGGACTGCTGTGTCACTTATCCAAGCCTGCCAGCAAACAAAATACTCAGAAAAGGCATTAGAATCAGTCCACCTGTGAGGAGCAGAAAGAAGCAGCTGGCTGCACCAGGAGGATGCATATGCACAGGATCACATCAGCTCAGAAGCTGCTGATTAAACCATAACTTCCTGTGAATTTGCAGCATCAGAGCCTGGCACAAGAGGTGGAAAACAGCAGGCCACCTTCCTCTTAGCCTCAATCCTGCAGTGATAGAAACAAGGAAATAATGAGCTAGTAGAAATCAGGAAATTGAAATGAGTTTGTCTTGTTCTGAACACAAGAGAAGGTTCTCTAAAACCTCATTAGCAATAAACCAGGTCTCACAGGAGATAATAACACTTCTGGAAGAAACGGTGCCTGAAACACCATCTGAGCAACAGCAACTCTGCCATAACTACATATTCTCCTGAAGAATACAAAGTGCCACTGTAGTACTCTAGGAAAGAGAGGATCTCTGCCTTGCTGAGGAAGATAATGACAGAGACCAAAACAAGGGAGCTTCTGAGGAAGGGCTTCTAAAACATGCCAAGGACGACAGCTCAGAACCCAGCCTGGGAGGACTTAGTTCTTTCTCACTGACTCTCACAGTGCTACAAGCAAGTTACATGAGAGAAGTCAGAGAATATTACGTTCTTAGCTGGAAAACAGAAAGTGGTGTTAGGTCAGGGACAAAGGAACCAAAAAGTTTAAAGAGTAATAAACTACTCTGTGCAGAGTTTCACCAGTTTCAATTTAAAAATCCATTGGCTGATTAGTACAGCAGCATTGCCAGACCAACTGTTTCTCCCTTCAGTGTGTCATTACCCAAATTATTTCAGGGCAAGCTAGCAAATGACTTTCTGGGGTCTATAATCCGAACCAGTGCCCTCTCCTGGCAACATGATGTACGGATTGCAGGACAGTGATAGTCAGTCTGCCTGCCACAAGCTGCTTCTCCAAACCACCGCCTTGCTTAACAAGGCCACTTAATCTCCAGGAGTGCTCTTTGCCTTTACAGCTCAGAGTGTGACAGCTCCACCTTCTTCAACCAGTAAGTAGGCATGAAACTGTTATCAATTCAAAAGCTGCTGCTGATGGAAAGAATAGATATGAGAACAGACAAGGATCACAAAAGGGAATTCAGAGTTTTATTTCCAAAAAGGAGCAATGCAGTGTTGAAACAAAAATCAAGTTCAATTAGTTTTCCTCTGATTTGAATGGCTACAAAAATAGATTCTACGCAAATCCATAAAGCCAGTTAACAGTACCATAAACAAAAAACAAAACTACTCATTCATGTAACACATACAGCAGTCACAGGAATCTAGCATATATTATTTAATGTGGTTTTCTTTTTAAAAAGTAAATTTCTAAAATGTTCCCATTAAAACTGAAATACCCATAAGATTTTTAAAAATTGTACAAAAAATAATTTTAAACCAGTTGGAGGTAACAGTGTGCGTTTATTAAAATCCTGCACCGAGGCAGTAACATTTATAATTTAAAACCCAGCCCAGTAGAAAAGAGAAATGTGCAAACATTTAAAAGTTAGATGTACTCAGAGGCTTGTGGTGCATCAGACCTGGGGATCCACTTCTGTCCTAATGCAAGGCGGGCTCCAAGAGGAGATGTCTCTAATGAGGCACTAAAGGGGAGGCAGAGGCAGGCATGCATACGCATGCAAGTTGCAGCTCAGTAGCCTGAGATGCAGGGAGCAGTGGTGCCCTCTCCCCGGGACGGTTTGCCCAATCAGTAGTGTTATGGCACTCGATCCAATGCCAGGAAGTCTGTGATGAATTCTGGTCAATCTGCTTTGGGATAGAAGAATGTAAAAGATATTTTAGAAAAGAGAAGTTGAAAGCTAATAAGAGCTAATGAGTTGATATGCTCAGCAGATTATTGCTATGAGCCCTGGCCACCTCTCCAGATTGCTTTATGGTAAGATTAAGAGTTGAGGCAGGAACCTTCAAAGGATTTTTAGCTCTTCTGTTAAAGTTGATGCAATGTATTCGCTCATGTGGCACATAAAGTGCTGAACAGTGCTAGTACATCACTGCCAGCAGATTCCCATCCTGAAGGTTGAGATCAGAGTGCTGCACTATCCCAAGCCATTTAAATAAGCTGAATTGTATAAAGCAACTTCATTCTACTTTCTGCTTCCTTTGGCTGCCTCACTGGACCTGAAATATCTTTAGCCTCACCTACCTCCTCCATTACTTAGTCCATGTCCTAATGGACTTCTTGCCAAATTTCTTTCTGCATAGGTCCTGCAATGACACATAAAAAGATTCATTATTGCAATGCAGTATCATCCCATCTACTCCCAGCTGCTGATAGAAGACCAGGATTAGGTAGTGTCCAGAGGAAATGCACAGAGCAGAGCATGTCAGGCAGTCACTTATCCTTACACACCAGCAGTTACCAATCCCACCAAGCTTCCTGCATCCGTTGCAAATAGTAGTCCTGTGTCTACACTTCTGTAGCCCCTGTCACCTGAACATCAGTATTCTAGGGAGACAAGATAAAGGCCCGCACCCATGGTGGTAGCTTAGATCTACTGTATAGACAGAATGGGAGCAGAGATACTGAACACGTCCAAGTGACAGTGTCAAGCCAGGATTAAAACTCCAGAGTCCCATCCTCGACCAACTAAGCCCCTGTGGCCTGCCCTTAGATCAGTATGGGTTGACACAAATAGAAACCTGTATGCGAATACTCAGAGTCCTGTTCCTTTGGGATGTGGGAATGTGACCTCTCCTGCTTTTCGGAGAGAAAGAGACAAAGCATTATTCATTAAAAATGTCAAGGGAGAACACGTGAAGAGAACCTGCCTCTCTCTTACCATTGCCCTTTGGTAGTTCGTGGGACACACACGTGACCAGATTCTAGCACAAGGATCCCTGTCATCATGTTGGGCATCCCCCTGCTTTCAACTAGAAATGCCCTCCCTTGCCAGTCCCACCCATTAGGAACAGAAATCGGTTGATACTCACCCTCTGCCCCCCTCCAGAGTACTCTGGATCTCCTTCAGGACTTCTGGAAAGCAGAGGGTTAAAGCAGTGAGCCAAAACAGTGGAAATCTGCTTTCAGTCAGCAGCCTAACCACATTCCCCCCCCCCCCCCCCCCCAACCAGCCTTTAAAAACCTGCCTCCCACACCACAGAGTTCAGACCTTATATCATCATTGCCTCTTCAACAGCACCAGGTTTTTACTGAACAGGCTGCCACAAAGGACCGAAGGAATCATTTGCCAGAGGAAATGCTGCCAGTCCCAGTCTACCAGAGCCCCAAAAAAGCAGTTTGCTCCAGCTGTCATTTTACACAAATCCTACTGGAAAACAAAGGTCCTTCTCTTATCACAGCAGTGAATGCAGCTATGTGGAACAACCCCTGCCTAAGGGCAAGACTATCTGTCTAACCCCTCACTTCTGCCTATTCATGAAAACCCAGTATTTCCACCAGTCTTGTGTAAGGGCAGATCCCTTGGAACTGAGTACTGGAATTCACAAAGTCCCCAGCAGCTTTCTTCTCTTCCCACCCAGAAAGGCACCTGCCCTGTCAGTAGCAAGACTTCATCTCACTCACTTTCATCATTGAGTAAAGCATGTTCCATCAGCTTCCCAGACTTCCTTTCTGAAAGAGTAGGGGGAGAAGAATAAAAAAAAAAAAAAAAAGAAAAAAAAAGAAAAAGCTTTTACCTAATAATATTTTCTTCTTTTCATGAAGTACGTGCAATTTTGGAAATCCACCACACGACTTCCCACCACCACCCTGTTCAATACCTTTTGACTGTACTGAATGCTTCACAACTGATTTTTAAAGCCTTTCACATACTGAAATGTATTTTCTAGCAATACTAGCTTGTCTAACAGAAGATCTCATCTGTAATTTCAGACCTTATCTGCTGCCTATAGCCTCTTCCTTTCAGCAGAAACTACATTCTATCCTTTCACGGCAATCTTGCTGCATGCAACATAGTTTAGAGCTAGCAACTTTTGCATCCAGGCATGTCACAATGTTTCCCTCACATCACTCCTCACTTTCCCCTTTCTTAGGAAGAAAATATCAACTGTAGCATTAGGAAAGATGTTTCAGATTTACACCTCACTATGTTAAATTTAGTACAATTATCTTTTGCTTACCATCTTCTCCATAGTCGCCCAAATTCCTTCCTGATCCCCTAGAAAAAGGGACAGAAAACAATCACTGACTGAGGCACAGGGGTGCAGAGAATTCATGTGTACTCTTGGCTGCTACAAGAAGCTCCAGCACATGCTAATGAAATGGTTTGTTGAGCAAGAATGTACAAAGGGCTTCATCACATGTTGGTGATGCAGAAGTCTGCAGGCACCAGAGAACATTTCTAAACTTTTGGAATAAACTTTCTAGAGGATCTCCACGAGTGTCAGATCTACTGATATTTGCTGATGTTCCAAGAGGAGAAGAGGAACACTGGATCTTCCTTCATAGAGCAACAGCTCAGCCTCACCAGTAACACACACCCTCAAGTATGCAAGAGTCAGGTGTCAGTCAGACACATTAGGGAACAAGTAAAGCAGGCCTGAGTTTACAACTTATAATTCCATTTTAGTGACATCAATTCCAAAGCCTCCCTACTTTGCCCCACCAGCTGTACTGCAAGTAGGAAAACCATCAGGGATGAGGTTATGGCTCCTGATGTCAATCCATTGAGGAATGTTGTTAACGGACTGCAAAGCTGCTCTTTTTTTTTTTTCTCTTTGTTTTGTTTTGGGGGTTTTGTTGCTTTGCCTTTTTTTGTTTGTGTGTGTGTGTGTGTTTTGAATATGACATTCTTTATAAAATACAAATGTTTGCTGGAAATAGTTGAGTAGATCTCACTACTCAGACACAGTCAATGTGCAAGAGTTTTCCAAACTTTACCTGGATTTTCTTGCAGCATTCTCCATGCCAGACTTGTTATGCACATGATTGTTGCTTGTAACTTCTGGTATGTCCACAATGCACCGGGGCTCCACTAACCATTTGGTAGAAAGGGAAAACCTCTCAAACTCCGATGGTGAGATCAGATAGAAACCTAGAGATGATTGGGAATTTATAAGCGATTCTCTCAATACAGTTCCAGAAATAAAAGTAACCCAAAAAAAGAACAGATCTAAGCATCCTCTGTGTTTGGCAGAAAAGGTTTGCATTTCCTCCCATCTAAACGAGGAGGAATCCTTGATGAAGATATTACCCCAGTTTCCCAAGGATGGATTAGCCTAAAGACTGGACATTTTAAGGCTATGCTGAGAGAGAATTGTGCTGTCCTGAGCTGACCTTCAGCAGACATAGGATGTTGGATCTCAGTTTTTAAATTTGAGTGTTGAGCCACAGACAGGAGGCATAATGTAGCCAATTCCCCAGTACCTGCTGCTCAGAGAGCCATTCTCTTGACTCCAGACAAGAGGAGGGTGGTCAGAAGGAAGCTACCTATGGGGCACATCTGACCTGTTAGCTGAAAAGCAGTATATTCATATAACAGAATAAACTCACTTCTGCTTCTGCCAAGTCATGTCAGCACCTGTCTGTTAGCAACTGTTACTGGGGCGTACTTGTGTAATATTCACATATATGCAGAGCCCTAACACTAAACTCCAAGCCCTATAATTCCTTTACCAATGTCTCGAACACACAACAGAGGTGGATGACTTGTGAGAAGCACACCTTACCTTGGCCATACTTGGTGAAGACGCAGGATGCAATGCCGCTCACATCCTCTTTGCGGATGCAAGGGTAGCGGATCTGTAACTTGAGGAAGGGAAGTGAGATGATCTGAACATCTCCCAGGTTAGTCAGGACAGCCAGGTCATTTTCGCTGTAATCGTCAGTCTTGCAACTGCCGAAGTTCGCAACAGTCACCTTTCGTACCCTACAGCCTTCCAGGGCTGTCAGCTTGAGCTTCAGTTTGGAGCTAACCTTGGGTAATGTGAATACCTGTCAATAGAAACAAGACATGACATCTCTTTTCCTGAACAATGGCAGCAGCCGCACCCCAAGACACCTACTGCTCCCTCCTTTAACGGTGCTTGCATTCCCAGTGAATACTGACAGGTGTAAGCTGAGTCACCACACGAGCTCCCTGCTCGTGGGACAAGTAGTAATCAGCCACAGTCAATGTTGGAATCTGTTTCTGTTCCAACATCAAGCAGTTTTACCTTTCAGGCTGCAAACTGCTTTTCTCCCCAAGTTCTTTTAAAACCACTCTGTATGTGGCTACAAGTTATTACAGAAAGAGCAGGGTTTACACTAACTGTGAGCTCTTCCACATTGAAAAGCCAAGGCCAGCCTACACCAAGCTACTTCAAGTCTTCTCTTTTTGCACACTAACTAGTCAGCATAAATAAGCAGCTTTTTAGTTGCTTCATAGAAATGCCTACCAATTCCTGCTCCTGTACTCACCACAGCAAAAGCTTTTTCCCAAAGGCAGAAGCAGCCTTGTCCAGAGAGTACAATGGAATACGGGAATAAGATTCCTATGTTCAGCATGTGCATCACTATGCCGAATACCCAATTTGTCAGCACACACCTGATTTATGGACTACACCAAACAGAAATGCTGTCTCAGTGGTGTTATTCAGGTACAGAAGAATAAGCACACCCAAGTTATCTTTCCACTGAGCACTGCTCAGTGCTTTAGCAGGTTTTGTGTCCTTATGCCCCTCCTGGGTGATACCTACCTTAAATTGCTCTTCAGACACCACCAACAGCTGATGGCTGCCTTGCATATCAGGACTCTTAGAAAGGTCATGTGCTACTTCTAGAGGCTCTGGAAGCGGAGTGCTGCGTCCATCCAAGACAAGTATACCCACAACAGGAGCCCTATGCATCAGCTGAATTTCTTTGGCTAGACAAGCAAGATAAGGAGGAAAATAAATAGAGAAACCAAACAGGAGTCTAATCAGGGACCCTGTGCTAGAATGTCGTTCTTAAAGCTGAGTGCTATACAATGTGGTTGTAGAAAACTTGCCTAAAAAAATTTAGTAGTTAAAGTTTTGGACTGAACTGGTTCATGTTGAACAGTAACTATTATCACAGCAGGTCCAGCTTTCAGAATAAGGTACAAGTGCACTGAGGCTTGGCGATAAACTTCAATGAAAGCTGACACAAATTTACATTTCTGAAGTGAGTAGGAAATGAGGCTGAGGTATGTCAAGCAGTGCTGGAGCTCACTGCTGCCTCGGTGCAGTTGCTACAGTGAGCATCACTTAGGTCAGGCACTGCTCCACTCTCACTAATAAACAGCATTAATTGAGCTACTTCGCTTTTTCTTGGTAACTCTTGGTTATAGGAGTGATAGCTCAGATGCACAAGGACCTTGCTTTCATGAGGCATACTTACCCTGCTCTGCCCTGACAGGTTCATCCATCCTCCTCTCTGCTGGAGGAACACGTAAACAGAAAGCGTAGACCGTACCACCATTGGTTCCTGCCCACAAGGATGGGCAGTGACGGGAGCCTGCAGAAACAAGAAGGTCGTGAGCAAGGCACAATCTGTGAGATCCTTGGATAACTGCTTTCCACTTGCTGTACACTTCCTTCCTCTTTTCATATCTATCTTTATATTAGGCCAGACTTGCCAGGGAAACTACTGGTTCTTAGCATTTCTTTTTCTAATGCAAGTCCATCAACAGCCCTAATAAAGGACAGACCACGCAAGTAAAGGGAACAGAACACTGTTTCCATCAGGCATCACAAATGATGCATCCAGTTTTCACATAATTCTATCACATATGAGCAGAGTAAATCTGTGCATAAATCAGTCTGGGCTCTGATGCACAGCCAGCCACCACCCCCACCAAAATTAAAAGGCTCTGCTAGTGGCATGGGTGAGCTTTACAGTAATAAAGAAAACTTATACTAAAAACTCAAATGTCATTCCAGCACATTGGAAAACGATACATAAAGGCTGCATCCAAAGATGAACTATTCCTTGCCTTGGATTAGATAGCACCCAGAATGGCAAAGTAACAATTCTACATGACAACATATGCTCTTGTTCTATACTGCTTTCTCCAGCAGAGCACAAAGTAGGACACGGGAGGTACCAAATTTTCCTGGCAGTCACTCCTAATACGTTCCTTGGCAGAAGGAGGAAAACCCCATTCAGAAGAAAGGAGATGCTTTTTCTACTCACTGTCTCTCAAGAAGGTATCAGCAAAATACAAAGTTCGCACAAAGCCTGTGAAAGAGTCTTCTGCAGACCTGGCTTCAATCTTCCGCTGGACTGGAGCCAGTTCCATTTCCTGCAATGCCTCTTGGTCAAATTTGGCATTTGCTTCTTGGACCTTCAAAGAGGGGAGACATTTTTTCAGTCAGGCAAAGACACAGGGAAGAGAAAGAGACAGTAAGAGTGGCAGCAATAGAATGGAAAGTGCCATCATAGCAGTGAACAGGTATATTCTGCATTGTATGTTCAACTACAGACAGTACAGCTTCTCTCAAAACATGACTATTTTTATCTAACAGCAGCATCAGAAATTGAAATTTTTGCTCTTATACCAATAGCTCCTGATACTATAGCAGGACTGCAGCCCACCTCCAGCTTCTAGGCAGTCTAATCAGGACTCCAAATGCTCCAAGCTGTAAACAGACAGGGCCCCAAAAAGGTGGACCCTCACCTCTGAGGCATTTCCGCTACCTCCTCGGCGCTTCCTACTGGACACACGGCTTCTTCTGATCCGCCTGAATGATTGACGGAGGGACTTCTTCAAGGACTTAACCCGAGACAGTGGGCCTTCTAAGGCCAATTGGTCACTGGGATGCAGCGTACACCTAAAAGAAGGAAACATCAGGCACGCGGTCACTTTCTGATGGGTAGCAATGGCTCCCAAGAGTCCAACAGTACATATGCAAACATCAGAACATGCTTAAATATTCTTGAAGATCTTCAAGGACAGTCTCCAGTGAGGCAGTGATTCTTGCTACACTACTTTTCTCTTGAGAAGTCACTTACCATGACTTGCTTTGTTAGCAATTCTAGGCCACCTTTAACAGAGGATTACCTCAGACCTCCTGGAAAGAGGACACTTACTTGACAAAGACCAGTCGTTTCTGCTGGTGGTCAAAAAGCCCAAAACCATGACTGGTACCAAATGCCACAAGCTTCCATTCAGAGTGAAGGGCCAATGAGGTGACCACAGCTGGGGGCTGACATTGGACAAGGACAAATGGCTGAAAACCAGCTTCAAATCGAACAGGTCCATCTCGAGTTTTTAGTTTCTCGTGACCTTTCCATCGATAGCCCTCTTGGTCCTGCAGGAGATCTGCTTCAGCATGGTCCACAACGTGTTCTGCATCTTCATCATTCAGTTCCATTACCAGTACCTGAAAGGAAAAAGACAAACTTTGTTACAGCTCTTAACTATGCAAGCAGTCCTCCAAGCTGCAGGCCTCAAAACTACAGCATCTCTCAGGGCAGATTTATAGCATTAGATAATGTCGAAAGCAGAGAACTGTGAAACAACATTTCCAGCAAATGGATCAATTTACCACTAGAGAAATCCATATTTCAAATTTTAACATATCTCCAAGTTGCACTGTGACAACTTGCACTAGAAGAAAGGCTTATGAAGACTGTTTCTCTTTCAATACCTGTCCTGCCGTACCAGCTACAGCCAAGTATCCGCTGTATTTACACAAGTAGATCTTCTGGATCCCAAGTCTAGGATCATCACTGTAGGGGTCGAAGGTACCAACCTAAGTGGGAGAATACAGTGGTTGGTCTTTGCAGATGTGTCAACTAGGACAAGAATCAAACCCCCCCCAGGATTCAGAAAGCTTCCACAAGCAATAGCTTTCATACCTTGCGAAGAGGAGGCCATTCATCCTCACCCAGCGTGTTCATATTGTCATTGGGATCAGCGTCTGTGAGAAATACTCTCACTGTGCTCAGCTTATAAAGGAGGTGCAAGCAAACGCCAGATGCATCCCAAAACCGCACAGTGCCATCTTCATGCCTGTATGGGAGAGGGTTACAGAAACACACATCATACAGGAGAAGAGCAGAGCAAATCACCCAGAGGAGGATGATAAAACAGAGGAGGGGGGAAAGACAACCACAGACTAAGCCACACTGTTTGAAAAGCTCTGAGTTGTGGCAATATTGAGCTTCAAGAAAAAAAAATTTGGGTATTTTTTTTTGGTTGGGGGTTGGGTTGGGGCTTTTTGTAATTTTAATTTTGTTTTAGGTTGCCAGTTAGTTCTCGATGACCTGGCACCAGTGTACAATTTAAGATTAATCCAAAAAGCACTGAAAAGAAAAAAAAGCTTAGCGTATAGAAAGAACAACTCATTGTGACAAAAGTATTACTGAGAGGAAAGGAAAGAAATCAAACTTTAATTTTAGTTCTCAAGGTGAAAATTTGCAACATTCTTCCAATATAAGGGTAAGGACTTCAAACAACCTGCTGCATCAAGAATGAAGTCTTAAGAACAGCCCACTGAAATTCTTAAAAGTGCTCTGAATAGAAAATAATACATTTTAATATGAGAATCTCTAGTTAGCTAATTCCACTGCTTAGCTAGATCTGTTCATGCTGACTAAAGAGTCCAAGTGCACCTCTTTTCTGAGGTTCAGAACACTGTAAGGTAGGGGGAAAAATTATTCAGAACCTGCAAAATTAAGCTCCACTTTTACATTGCTCCCTTTGAGGCAACTTGCATTAGCACTTGCACTTCTACACCAATGTTTGTGGGGGGAATGAACAACATGTCAGAACTACAAATAAGCCAACTTTATAGGTTATCTGTGGACATCACATTCCATTTGCTCAGAAGCAGTGGAATCAGTGAGCTTTACAAAGCCAGTGGCCTGGCTTTGAGAAGTTGTATTGTAAAGCTGTAACCTTCTCCCTAAAAGATAAGCAGATTCTAATCCCATGGGAAAGCCTCAGTTAGCTTAAAAGGAAGAACAGAAACTGGAAAAGGCCCCTTGATTGTTATCAGTTAAGTACATACCCTGTTATTAGTTAGGTACATACCCTGTTAGAAGCAAGTCCCTCTGTGGAGGATCTGGAGCTATGTTGGTGCCACCATCAATCGGCCATGGCTACAAATACATTAAGAGAAGACACTGATTTCCTAGGCAGTGACAGTGTGAAAAGAATATGCAGTCAGCATGAGAGCATGAATTTCAGTGCAAGTGGCAGTGAAAACAGTCCATGCTGTTAGCTTTTGTTTGCATTAGATGTTCCTGTTCTGACACCAGCTGTGCTTTTTAGAAGATACTCTACACATTTCCTCAAGAAGCTGTGCCCAAAGCTTCGTGCTTCAAAACAAGAAGTTTGTTACCACTGACAGCTGGGAACACTCAGACTTTCCTTGTAGCTTGTCAGAGCCTGAAAAAAAATATCACATTTTAACCCCCCAGTGTGAGTAACTGTATCAGTGGTGCTCTGGGAAAAAGCCTTTCTTGACCCTATTAAAAGTCAGGACAATGTCTGTTGGGATTCATCCCTCCACAGGCAGTCAGCAGCACAGACCACCCAGATTCTCAGCAGTTCTGCTGTTCTTAAGTGCATGAGAACACATGTACATTTAAAGCTGCCATACCATATTCGAGTAGTGAATGTTCTGCTTGCTCCCAGCACTGATGATCCTCTCCCACAGTTTCAGTGGGATGTTGGAGACATGGTGTGAGCAGGTGATGGCTGAGCAATGGAGAGAAGCCAGGTATGGAGGATGGACTGCTGGCCAGCCTGCGGTTTTCAAGTCTATAACTACCAACTCTTCCTCTGCCAGCACCACCATAGCAGAAGGGTCATCAAACTCTGCGGAAACAAGATTCATTGAGGCTGAAAAAAAAAAAAAATGACCATCCAAGGGTAACAGAAACAAGCTTCCTGTAGGCTTATTTAAAAACTATCACAGAGCTCTACACAAACATTTTTGTTGGCAAAACCTCTAAATGCTTCTGTGTTAAGTAGGCTTATTGAGGCACTAATATTAATAGATTTTGAGATACTGACAGATTTACTGCAAATTCATGTTTCTTTACACCATTCCTAGGATTGTCAGAGTGACTTTTTACAGATTCCACTGCAGAATAAAAGGTTTGTTAACAGCATATGCGGCTAAATAACACAAGCTCATACTCACCGTTGTAACGGCCAGAACTCAAAGGACTTCACCCACAGCTAATTAACAGCGTGGGGCAGACAGACACACATACACCCCAGCAGTGACCCATTTAGCAATGTGTTAGGACCACAGTCCATCTCGGCTAAGCTGCTTAAATGCAGCAATGCCTTGGGTTCTGCAGAATGCTTCTCTGCTGGAACTGACAAGTATTTACAGTTCAGCTCTCTTACTTTTAATTTTCCTTGCTTCTCATATGTTGTGACATCCTCTGGGCTTTCTTTTTTAAGGTATGTGCAGACCATCTACTACATGTAAGTTAGACGAGGTTACAAAAGAAATCTGTTAACGTAACTTTACGGGTGACACCTGACAATCAGAAATTTAAGATTTTTCATTTTAACCAGAATTGAAGTGAAAAAAAAATTTGTCTAAAGACATTATTGCAGTAGTGTTAACAAGATCCACAAGAGCAACTGGTGGGCAAACCCAAAACTGTCAATAAAGTTCACACCAACACCCATTAACACGGCTAAGTGAATGCAGAGCTATGTCACACCATGGTGGTGTGTGACAGTGAACCACAAGCTAACTAGCAGCTTTTCACTGACTTTCCCTGCTAACCTGTACTTTTACTTCCCTGCTTTAGCTTGGTTACCTGGGATATACTTGCAAGAAGGCATGTCTGTAAGCATGCACATACTAACGCTGTTCACTCAGCAAAATTAACTTCAAGTAATTAGTACTTGGCACAACTCTAGTTAAAACCCCCAAGTTTCACCTTTGACTACCCACAGCCTTAACACACCACTAGGCAGTTCAGTTTCTTCATGGAAAAGTGTTTTATATTCAGTTTTAGTTTGCTTTTGCATGTGCTGTCATTTTCAGTTGTCTACAGGACATCTGAGTGGAACAAATAATAACATAGCCATGCTACCATATGTGTGAGCAGCCCTGCACTCTGACTGCTGCTACCAACATTAACCAAATATACTCTCTTTTAACAATAACTTTTTCCTTGCAAAGACACACATCTCAGCACATTGCTTATGGCAAGAATCTATTTTAAGTTGCTGAAGTGGCAAGCGTACTAGAATTTGTCATGACTGCCACACACTCATCCACCTGCTAATTTAAAAACCAGAAAACAGGAAGGGCTAGCCTTTTAAAAATTGTTTCCACAGCATATTCAGGGTAGTGGAAAGTCATCAGCTACCACCATGCTGCAATGCATAAGCTTTGTGCTTATTAAATTAAGTGGCTTTGGTACACAATTAATACCTTCGTATTGCCACTGCAGGGAAGACTGCTTAAGGGCAAACAAGGCAAGCTACGTAGATGAACTAAGCTTAGGCAATCAGCCACAAGGAAGCTTGTCAACCACAGAAACCTCATTTTATTGTAAGAAAAACTTCCTCATCCAAGTGCAACAGCTTCAGCTTCCTGCATCAGCTCCTGTCTGTACCTACCAGATGTCACGTTAACTAGATAATTCAATCCTTCCGAAGTATAAAGCCTGTTAAGTTCAGTTACTTCATCCTAAAGGATTTATAATCACAGACAGGAATTGAACTTATAGTAGTCAATCTCAACTAAAAGCCTTAATATTTCTTTTAAGACTTCTGTTCCATTGTCTAGAATGTTGGCCCTGGCAACTTCAGAGAAAGTAAAAGGGTCTAGTTTCTTTAGTGCTAAAAGCTGAACAGCACCTCAAGTTTAATGGCATTGTTAAGGTCTAGACCTATAGGTTCTGTACATTTGGAAGATGGTTATAGAAAGCAGCACTGTGTAGGCAAAAATCTGTAACGATGAACATATAAAGGCACTTAATCTCACGTTCTGCCTATTTCTTTACTGTCTTTTCAGTGACTTGAGAGGGTCTGTTAAGGTCGGGAGAGAGAGACGGGGGGTGGAAATCCAAAAGCTGTTTCTTTATGCCTACTCTCTCAAGTCAGTCCTGCCCTGGACCTGTTCTCTGCTTCATACAACAAGCCAGAGTTAACCTGCATCTCCACCTTTGAATACCCACAGTGTGTAGCTGGGAGCTCTCACCATCACCACTGGCAGCACAGAAGACAAATAGGTCTGGAAACTAGTCTACTAGGCAAACCAGAAAGTAGAAAGCATTATAGAAGACTCAGGAACAGGAGATTTGCCAACAAGCTCCTAAATAGTATCTGGACTTCAATAATTTGTTCTGACTCAACTTCCAATACTGCACACTTGTGGAGCACGAAATAGCATTTTATACTTAGTTACTTCAATTTATGCAGCAGCAAGAACTACACAAGAATTAGACAAGGAGTTATTGGGGAAAACCCTTTACAATTCCACAAAGAGTATTTAGGGCTGCTGTGGAAGGAAGGGCAAAGCTCTTCAACAGAAGCAAGAATCCAACAAGCTCTAAGGAAGCTGTGGAATGAGTGCTATTCAGGTTTAAAACAGTTTACATTCATGTTCCCCAGCAGTACGTAAAGTTCTCTACATAGTGACCCTTGGTTCTATGTCAGCCTTTGCTGATTTATTACCCAGAGCCCTAGTCATAAATCCAGGTAGTAATTAAAAGAAACAGTGTCTCAGTGGGAGTAAATTCTGGTTTTAATTATTGCCTCCTTTGAAGTTCTATTTCCAAAGAGCAATATTCAGTTCCTTGTTTCATGACCTGGTTATGTCCAATGTCCAGCTTAACCAGACACAAGCCTAAGAGAACTTCTCATTAATGGCGTAGCTTCATTTTTTTAAGGCATGTATGGCATTTATAAGCAGCCCATTCTTTCTATCTGTATTTTACACTTCACTTTTAAAGAGCAAATCTCTTTTTTATGGCTGAACTCAATCTTAAGGGTCTTTTCCCACACAGAATCACACGGAATGGTAGGAGCTGGAAGGGACCTCAAAAGATCATCTAGTCCAGCCCCCCTGCCAGAGCAGAATCAACTGGATTCCAGCCTAAGTGATTCTATGATTCTCTGTTAAAGACTCAGAAAACCCTCAATTGACTGACCACCTTACCACATTTCATATGCTATTTATACCAGGCAAATTTCCACATGCATACACCACTATTCTAATTCCTCGGTAAAGCCCTTTCATCACATACCTGCAGTAGGCTCTGAACTGAAGATTATAAAGAAGTCTATCACCCGTGACGTGAAGTCAAAGGCCGTTTGCTGACTGCCATGGACAACAGAGATACTGTGCCGGTCACCATAGCTAGCCCGGGGCATCCCTCCTTGGAATATAATGTAAGGAAGCCTTAAGAGAAAGACAGAGATTGGTGTCTGCTGAAGTGAGAAGTAAGCAAAGTTTCACAGACATGAGACAAATCAAACTGACAAAACGTTCTTGCAATGTTACTCTAAAAGGCTCTTATGGTATTGCACTCTGCACCCTTTAAATGCCTTTAAACAGGTGACAGTGAAAGGATACACCATGAACTTACCCGTTTTTTGTTGTCTGCCAGTAGATCTTGGAGATGGCCTTACAAGGAAAAGGACCTGAGAGGAAAGAGTTATTTGCCACAATTCAGAAAGTGCATCTTTACATTAAGTTCCTTATTCTGCTTCACCTAGGTCACCTCAGCCTCCAAGTCAAGGGGAATCACTTGAATTAGTAGACACCACCACCTCCTCCCCAGACCAAACCACATCAGACAAGAAGTCTCCTGGGACACGCTGACCACAGCACTCCTCAGCGAAACGAGGCTTAGACTCAGGGGAAGTTTTGAACCAAGTTGCTGATTGCTAACAGGGAGTGGAAGTGCTGTTGCAGAAGCTGATTAACTAGAAAGGACTGTTAAAAACACAGGCATTCCTGAAACTAATGTAAAGGTGACAAGAGCTTTAGAAGCTTCTCTATGCTTGAAAGATGAGGTCAACCCCATTTGCTGGGTTTCAGCAAATCAGAGGCTTCATTTCATCACTGCTCAGGTCAACAGAAAGTACACTGAGCTCACTATTAATTACAGAAGATCCAGGCAACTCCTGCTGAACAGGACATTAGAACTAAAACAAAGCTGAATCACCAGCACTCTTCTTCATATGGGGCACTAATTTCTTCAACACATTTGCTCTCTATCTTCAGGACAGATCTCAAAATCATAAATGAGTTTAAAATCCAATAAAAAAAAAAACAAACAAAACACAAAACACTGGACTGAAATCCTTAAGTCTAGGATCATGACCCATTCAAAAATATGACTTAAATATCCCCTAAGTTCAAAATGAGTTTGCATTTAGACACTTAAAACTCACTTACTGACCATAAGGCACAATGTTTTCCAGAGGCTCAGGCTGCCTGTTGTCACTGGATACTGGCCACTGGGTGTAACTTCCATCATAGTGACAACTAATGAATTTACTGCCATCTCTCTGCCAGTAGAGGTTCTCCAGTTGCTAAAGAGAAAGACACACAGCAACTACTCTCCAGAGCGCTGTAAACCTCTCCAAAAAACAATGCATTTTTCTTTTTTTTTTTCCTTTTTTTTTTTTTTTTTTTTTTTTTTTAAGAAGCAGCTTTATCAGGCTTTCCCTGCACCTACTTGTCTTTAGAGTGTCCCAAGAGGAGGGGATCATTTCTCCCCTGATGAACTGACTTTGGATTGAATGAATACCTGGCTGCCCAGGAAATGGTGTGTCACTTTGTTATTCTGCAGGTCCCAGAGGACAATAAAGCCCCTGCTGTATCCAATCAGGATTTGGTCAGGGTTCTTAGGATGTTCCCGAAGGGCTTCCACCAATTCACATGATCTCCTGTTACAGTAATCTTCTGGTACCCTACAGAAGCAGAAGAGACACTCAACAAAAGTTTATTTCAGATACAGTTAAGGTATAAGAATGAGAAACCAAGCAACAAAAAGTTCAGACAGGTGAGAGTAAGTGTGATCTTTCCACAAATCCTTCAAGTACCAGAACGGTCTCGTGCAAGACATCACGCCAGGCTTGCCAATGGCCAAAAAAAGTGCAATTACAGCTAAGTGTAACTGGTTTTTTTTTGAAAAAGGAACAGGGCACAAGGTTTGCAGATACACTCCAAGTGTCTCCTGTATAGTTCTGCCTGTATGCTGTACCTGCACAGCAACAGTACTGGGCTGACCAGGACACAACTGTTACTTAACACATACTGGGACCAAAAGTAACTTTCACAGGAGTCATGGAGATTTGGACAATGCTTAACACAATAGGGAGGTCCTGATATATAATCCAGACTGACATTTTAACAAAAGATATGTCTGCTAATGGAATTCCACCTCTACACAGCAGTGCCTGTTTGCTCACTCACCGCTGCTGAACAGCCTCAGAGGTTATGGTCCTGTCCTCCAGCACTCTGAAGGATGGAAGCTCCACTACAAAGATGTTACCACTCTCTGTGCCGAGATACAGGACTTCCCGTGAGGAATGGGCAAGGACAGCTGTTATCTGTGTGGCACTTGGTGGAGACCTGGGGATACAAAAAGACTGGCATCAAATGCATGCAAAAAGACTATTGTTACTGAACTTGAGAGAATGAACAACTCAACTGGGATATATAAAAAAAGTGTCATTTGTTTTACAGCAGACCTATTGAGGCAGGCATGATTTTTTTAGGAGGAAAATACTAGCTTTAAGATAAGTGATGTCAAAAGACTTTTGACAAGCATGTAGACAAAGACTCAGACGCCTTTTTACAGAGCCTCTCTTATTAAATGTCCTCAAAGGAGATAGAAATAGCTCATCCAAAACTGGCAAGATCAAGTGAAACTAAAACCATAGCAGTATTTTAAACTCTAACTTAAGGGATGCTTAGATTAACTTAAGATTTACAGCTCCTGTACATACAGAAGTGGATGCACAAAAGTATTAAAATAAAAAAAATATATATAAAAAATTTTTTAAAAATCACTCCACATTGGTACAAGACTCTTAAAAGTTGGTCTCCTAGGCCCTAGCCAACTCCTGTTTGGTTTCCATGAATACCCCATTAAAGAATTCACAGGAGCAAAAGTTTGTAAGAACAGGGCAAGCTCTAGCTAGAACAATAGCAGAATTTTCTTACTTGCTTGCTTATCCCCAAACTAGCTCAAAAACACTCTTGCAGATTACCCAGGCGGCCCTTTCAATGT
This sequence comes from Megaceryle torquata, assembly GCA_024611175.1. Lineage (NCBI taxonomy): Eukaryota > Metazoa > Chordata > Aves > Coraciiformes > Cerylidae > Megaceryle > Megaceryle torquata. The sequence continues at coordinate 144,415 of JANIJG010025513.1, forward strand.
GAAGCGGTGCTCCTCCTGCAGCTCAGATGGTCCACTGTGCTGCTTCAGGGTCCAGAGATGCAAGCTGTTATCATCTAGCAATGTCACCAGCTGGCACTACAAAACCACACAATATGCTTTATTCAGAGTCACAGTATTAAATATAACACAATAAATCCAGCAGTAAAGTTGCTGATGTTCATAATTCTCTGCTAAAGCAGGACTAGGGAGCCAGCCACAGTTCTTTATAGAGGTGGGTACATACAGCAGCAACCCTGTCAGCTTGCAGCGAGGGATTTGAGGGGAGACAAGAAGGAGCCTAAAGGCTAAAAACCCTCTTATATAGGACAACAGCACAGGTTATCAGTGAGGGGGATGACAAGGATTTAGGGTCTTGAAAAAGATTAGCCTATGTTGTAAAACTCAGCTAGGCAGCTGCAGGCTGTTAAGCTCAGCACCACCTTCTCATTCAACACGGTTTGCTGCAACACACCCCAGCTTTGGGTGGGGCTGATACAGTCTACTACACCACACTCCTTGCATTCTTCGCATCCAACCTCATTCTGGAGAGTTGTGTCAGAGTCCTTTCATGAGCCCAGCCCTGCTGGCTGCATGTTCAAATTGAAGCATTTTACCTGCTGAAGCCACACCTGGCACAACACTCCCCATGGGAGTTTCAGTTTATACCATTAGTTAAGCAAACAGACACCCAAAACTGCCTCAAGAAATAAATCCCTCTCAGAAAGAAGACACTCGTGCTACACTAGGGGCATCAGTCAATAAAGTACATGGCCAAGGCACCGGTCTGCCAGTCAAGGGAAGGAAAAGCAGTTAGCCACCAAACATTTGGAAAATTCTGCCTTCCTATTTTTAGTTCATGGCAATAACCGTTTAGCAATCCCCAGGAGCAAGATTCAATACCCCAAAACACAAAGGCAACTGGCCTAACAGCAGGCAAGGCTGGCAGTACTGTTTTGAACTCCTGAAAATAATTAAATCAGTTCAGCAGCAGCTACTGTTCTATCTGTTCTCTGCAGAAGAAAGACCACCCAGTCCTACTGAAAGAAAAGGGGCTACAAAAGGTAAAGGAAATTCTTGCTTCTGCAGCAGATTGCCTCAGCTATTCTGGCCTTATTACCATTCCTGATATGTTGCTTGAGATAAATGACTAACATTTATGAACAATAAACCTACTCTTAAATTTTACTGAGCATTTCCACAGCAACAACTATTGATGACAGCACAAAATACAGTGGGATAAGCATTCATAACCAAGCAGCATGTGATTATACTTGATAGAAGGAGCCCAGTTGCCTGGAACAAACTCAACATCCATTTAAGAGCTAGATGTCCACATAAGTTGCAGAGGTACTGAAAATACACTTACCTGATCAGGTATAAAGTGAATCTGCATTACAGTATTGTTTTCTTCATGTAAACCCATGAACTCCACTCCAGGAGCACCATATCTGAAGAGTTTGTTGAGGATCTACAGTATTTAAGATGACCCACAGCTACAATTAATTGATAAGAGGCTTGCTAGCAAGCAAGACAAAAAGAGATAAGTTTAAAACCACGTTTTACTGTCAGTGATCTGGACTGAAAAGAACTAACACAAAACTACTTTTATACATTTGTGGCAGGTTATGCACACTACAGGAGAGCGTGCAAGTTTACTTCATACTTTGAGCACATGCCGAAGTGGTGCCTGGACCCTGCTCTTCTCAGAGGTGTTTAGTGGTTTCCCAGACAATCCTGCTTAACTCATTTGTAACCAAGAGACAGATGGCTACTGCCTGCATGCGGAGTCCAGCCTCTGAACACAAACACCACCAGGAATGAATGATGAAGCAGGCAGCGAGATCAACTTTTCCTTTCTGGGCGGAGTAACGTGCCTGGTTTACAGCTTCACAAGCTGGTACTGTACCATGGGAATCACCTCAGTGCCTCCTGTATACACACAGGTCAGACTGGATATCATTAGCTAAGAAGTCACGACTTCAATGTTCACATCTTTATTGCCTGGATGGTCAAAAACTCAGGAAACTGGAAGCAACTCTGCCTTCAGTTTCAACCTTTGAAATAGAGTTGCTTAAAAAAATAAAGAAGGAAGGAAGGAACCCTGCCCTAAATATTTAAACAACTCTGGAATTTATAACATGAAGAATTGGTAAACTTAGGCCAGATCTAGTCTGACTTTCTGCAGAGCAAGACTGAGGAGTCTTGTCTAAACATCTTCATAAACTCAGCTTCTGTTTGAGCTATAGTTCAGCCCTTGGCAAGATAATCCCATTCTGATCAGACTTCAAACCCAGGCAAACTGTTCCAAAGTTCCAGTAACCCTTGCCTGCAAATTTATACTCAGATTAACTTTTTACACTGTTCAAAGTTGCACATTCTGATGTGGTCAGAGAAATCTAGCCAAAGTTTTTCAAAAGAATACAGTTTGATGGCTCCTGATCGTGTTCCAATGGCCATAAGGTGGAGAAATGGGCTATAGCCCAGTGCACTGGGTTGATGGGGAAATCCATGTTCCACAGTCTGGTAGAGAAAAAGAAAAATCATGATCAACGTGTTTCATGGGCATTGCTGTACACTGTTATAAATAAAAAAACAAAACACCAGAACTCGGAAGTTAAATATGGCATGGCAGTCTGAAACACAGCACTTTATGGCAGCTTTTGCTGTTGAAAAGTGTTCAAACAGAGGTTAGAGTTGCTGAAAAATAGACTAAGGATGAATCTATTCCAAGAACCCCTAGCTCTGCATCCAGGATATACAGAAGTATAACAGAAATTAAATAACTATTCTGAAAACAGTAACCCAAGCAGCTCTTTCTGTTAAGATTTTAAATTACTCTGCATAAGCACAGTTTACTCAGTGACGACAATACAATCCATCACTCCACATCAACTTTACTTCTGTAAACCAACAGCTCAGCACAATTTCAGCGTCTGACACAAATACTGCATATTGTAAGGTCAGCTTTATCTGCCAAATTCCACACAGGGCAGCCTTCATGACCTCCTCTTGTTGACTGACATCAAGAAATGGTGCAAAGCTATGAAGAACCGTGGAGCAAATATCACTGCTCATCAAGAAAACTGAACAGATTTCCTGTGGGACAGTCAGGAAAACGAAATTAAAACTGATAATCATTTTTCAGAGGCAGCACAAGGAATGCTGGAGTTTAATAAGAGCAACAGACTGTGAGGCCACCTCAGAATGACTCAAAGCCATTTGATAATAAAAAGATGTCACTTATTAGCAGGAGGAGTAGTATGTTGCTTGGTTTAGTGGCTTCCCTAAATACAATTCACACCGCACCAAGAGGAAGATTCAGAGCATGTTGTACTCACCACACAGCACAGCTAAAGTATTTACACGCTGTGGAGTAGCATTCTGCCATACTTACAGGATGCAACCAAGATGCTGGTAAAAGAGCTCGGTCAGGTTTTTTTAGAAGTGCTAATGTACAGCCATTACCATGGTTTAGACAAAACAAGTATGCAAGAGTGTTCAACAACATATAGTCGTGTAAAGAGGGATTTAATAAAAGATTAATAATAGGGCTACTTCCTGGAAAACAGTTACAGTCTGGAAAATGTGTTATTCTAAGGCAAGCTGGTCAGCTACAGAATAGGAATTTGTTACAAAGCAGCCAGAGGAGCACTCACACACACACACACAAAAAGAGAGAAAGAAGATTAAGCAGAGAACCCTCCTAAGCATTTGCACCACACTCTCCTCCTCATTTCCATCATGTCTTTGAGACAGAGCTACCACATCATTTGGCTTTATAGTTTATTCAGCCTAAATGTAACACCTGGACTTTATTTCCTGCATAGGGATTTCCCAACTTAATCCCTTGCAGGAGAATCAAATAAATCCAGTTTCATTTCTGTGGTCATGCCACCAGCCTGAGGTACTCCCAGCTGCTATGAAATAGTTTAACGCCCTTTTACTGTTCCTGCTCAAAGACACAGGCACTGGGGGGATGCGACTGACTCCACAGTCTGCAAGATTGCTTCAGTTTTAGCCATTTGATCACAATTCATAAATTGTAAAAATGGACTTCCTTCCTCTAAATCACCAGTTACCACAGTCTGAGGTCTTATTAGAGGAAGATGAGCCATTTTAGAAGATAGAAAATTGGAAATATTGGAGTATTTCCCAATTTTCTGCTTGCCAACTCATAAGACTGGGCAAAAGAATAGTTACTAATTTTTAGCCTTTTATATGTAGTAAACTAAGATTAATGCTATTGGCTCCAAGACCACTGAGTTTATTTCCCTTTATGAAAACAATCACCAGCCTTATTTATATTCTAAGAAAGCAATTTAAGTGTTTTGTTTTTATTATTAAAAACTATTTTTTAAAGTCAGTCTTTTTAATGTCACCCTTGAAGTTGTTGCTAACCAACCTTTGCTTAGTTACACAAAGAAACATCTCCTAGAGGAGACTATGGAGACTAGGACTAATTAGGAACTTGTCTACGGACTCAGAATTGAAGCAGGGCAGTTTTCTTATCCAGCACAGGCAAAGAGGAATTTCTTTGTATCATGATAGCCACCGAGACAACACAGAAAAGCTTCCTAGTTGTCAAAGTTGCACAAGAGTGAAGCTACAGTATACAATTCTGGGAAAAAGATTCCAGGTAACATGTTATCTTAACAACAAATCAGACATTTAACTGAACCAGGTGTAGCATGAGCAATAGACACCTCCCCAAAACAGTGCAGTGACTGTGAACAAGTTGAAATTAACACTGGAATTACACCGGTGTCTTCTTTACTCTGTTCCTCACTGTCATGCCATCAGCATAACCAGGTGTCATTTTCAACAAAACATGAATTAGAAACTGTGCTTTCTTCCAGCCCAGAAGATAAGGCTTTAGTTTTCTATTATGAGAATTACAGCTATGATTTATACAATACCATACTATCTAGTAGGAGCTGTCAATACTAGCCTTAATATTGGCCTAATTATATCTTGGGTTTGATGTGTTAATTTGTAAACACATTAGGCAAGTCAATAAAAGCTTTCATTTTCAAATATGAGACCTATGACTGCATAATCCAGTGTGTTCCATTCAGTAATAATAATAGTAGGGTAATTTTTTTTATCCAGGTTTTCCTTCAATAGAAAATTTGAAGTAAAATTTGCAAAAACTACAGTGACTATTACATCTATGAGTAAATCATTAGTAATAGAAAGCCAATGTGGAAAATAGTACCACATGCAGAAGCGCAAGGAAACAGTGTCAGCAACAACCACAGTGTGTTACAAAACTGTTCAATGCACAAAGTAAAGGTACTAAAGGTTTCTGATAGCTTTGAATCTTGAAATTTAATTGAATCTTTGAATTTTGAAACCAAGATGCCTGTAAGATCTCACAAAGATAAGCCCCTTCATTTGTACCCACAGCCAAGGAGGAAAGGCACTGGGGTGGCTTTCTGGCTGTATTTGACACCACCAGAGCCAGGAGTTCACATTCACTATACACATTACCCAGACCTTTTTCTTGTACTACTTTACACCTAGTCGTTTAATCACATCAAGTCAGCTTTTCGGCTCGCCTCCTTTCCTCCCCTCCCTCAGGCAGCTTTCAGCAGCCAATCCTTTCACCTGCTCAGCAGGTAAACCCAGCAAGGGGGAGCGAGAGGGGCAGAAGGCAGGAGAGGTTACAATGGAGCCTTTCAGCAGAAATGAAATAAGAAACTAGAGTGCCCACAATGTGCCCTCCTTTTCAAAAGGGCCTTTGTTCCTTTGAGGAAAGGTAGGAGATTTCGTTTTCATTTTCCTCAGATCATGGATTTGTCAGACTCAGTAAAAGCAAGCTTGATGTCAGTAGCATTAACTAACAGAAATGCTTCATGTCAGTCATATTTACTGCAGGAAAAATGCGGCCAAACTTAACAGTTGCTCCCAGCCCACACTAAAGCTGTGCAGAAGAAATTCAGTACTGTCTTCCTTCTTTCATTTCTCTCCGCTTCTCCTCTTCAGATTGTTTTATGACAAAGCAGAGACCAACCCAACCACAGGCAATACAAACCCTGTACCTTTGTTAATATGTCTTTTGAAGAAACAATGAAGCATGTATGCGTTAAAACTCATTTGCATATACAGTAATTCAGATTTAAGGTAAGTTATCCATCACACCCATTAGCAAAGGGTTAGAAAGACTGAAGAGAGAAAAAAAAAAAAGAAACAAAGAACACAAAGCCATAAATTAAATGCTCTGTTCCCAGTTTGGTAACATTCAGCTGTAAGACAGGCTGGTTCACCTGTGTGTTACCCATCATCTAGTCTGACAATGCCAGCCTGAACACGTTTCTTCGGCAGGGCTTGGACTGAGCCAAAGGCATCCAAATACTACTTCCAAAAGCAGGATAAACTTAAAGAAGCAGACTGCCAAGTCCACATACCTTATCCTTCTTTCTATCCACTGAACTAAAAACAAATTCTTGCAACAGGTACACACAAGCATGGGAAGTTCTTACTCATACAGAGAAACAGATAGGCAAAACCAAGTGACTAACAGAATTTAGAAAGGTGCTTTTTGAAATAAAACACAAGTTTAAGGCCAGTTTAAAGAGCTGGTCCAGTGGTCAATCAGCCCTTTGAAACCATCTAGACCACCTCTTATCTGGAACAGATATGAAAGAGGTAAACAGTAGAAAGATCACAACCTTTTTATACTTGAGGGAGTAAACAATAAAATAATAATTTACTACCAACAATTAAAAATACTTTTTCTTTAAAAAGGTCATCATGGCCAAATACATTACGCTATATTAACACTAAGCTTGTGTGGCATCATATACTCATATTCAACTTCAGCATAAACAATAAAATGAGGGCAGGAATCTCCAGCACTTTTAAAGATACAGTCCTTCCACTTAGTCACTACAAGCATCACACACCGAAGAGGCACAAATGCACCATGTAATTTTACTCATCAGCAACTTTGTAGTCCCACAAAATATTTCCCAAGCAGGATCTTAACCAGAAGTGTTTCAAACACCTCAAATAACAAGTGTTTAAAAACCTGCTTACCAACACTAACATGCTTGCTTTATCAGTGCATTAGACAGGGACAGTCTTGGCACAGGAAGTACTATGCTTCTTGACTCCTTGAAGCCTCAGCCTTCAACAGGACAGAATTAAAGTCTGACTTTCCCAGAATTTCTCAGTCTACCTAGCTGTGAGTAGATGTTAGTTGTATCAAAAGGTAGACACTTTTAAATAATCCACTATCTCTGGAAATACTGTAATGGGACACAAAAGACTTAAACAAAACATACACACACACATAAAAAACACGCACACACAAAATACACAAAACCAACCACAAAACAACTTTCTACAAGAAAGAAAGTATAATGTAAAAGACTCTGGTATAATGTAATGGTATAATGTTCATTCCCTTTCTGATTCTTGTTAGAAAAGAACAAGTTACAGTGGCTTAAAAGTGCAAATGCACATTGCGAGGCCTTTAATTACAAAGCTGTTAATGACAGCAAACCATTAGGAAGTGTCCAGGGTAGTTGCCTCCCTAGAAACAAGATGCAGTATTTACCTTCAGGACTGAATCAAATGGATTTTCAAATCCTGATGTCAGCTTCTAACATATTTGGAAGTTTCCCTCTGCTGCAAAAGCTCTTCCTTTAAACCCTCTTTTGCACCATCCAAATTAGTCTGTTCCTGGCAGGTAAAGTTTAGCCAAGCATTCTCAGAAGAAAAAAGGCATATTCAAGGAAGAGACATCCCTGAAACAGCAAAGGTTTTTCCAAGGTATGCATAATTTTATATGCTTATAAGCAATTCTGACCCATCCCTGAGACATCTTTTCTGAAGCTGACATCACATTCAGCTAAATGCAAGCAATTAAATCCTAGTCTTCATTTATTGAAGTGTTTACTTCATCTATGCTAGCATTTCATTGTGGCAGCAAGGAGAAAATAGGTCTGAAGCACTCTTGAGCTGCTTTTGTCTCCCCAGTGGGAAGGAGGCATGTATGGAAATGGTGTGGTTTAGTACCAAATTACATCAAAATATTCATTGCAAATATCCAGAGTTCCAATTTAAGTATATATCTACACTAGAATTTTAATGAATCTAGAGGTTATTTCCTAAGCTGACTTCATTAATCCATTAAACTTTTCAGCAAAATTCCACTAAAACCTTGAAAATACAAAACCCACAAATATATTTCTGGTACACAGTGAAGGTGTAAGTAGCCATTAGCCTGGCAATTAATTAATACTAGGCATTTACAAAGATGAAAGCACTATGTTCCTGGCTCAGAAGAAAAATGCCCAGAGTGCTGGATAGACAGCACAGCCACTGCTGTTTCCTCTGCACAGAGGGAAGGAAAAAAGCTAGATACAGACTCAAGTTAAGGTAATAGCAAATTCATTATTAATGGCCATGGTGCTACCACATTTCTACCACACACTTTTAAATTCACATTTAGAAGCAGAGGTATACTTATAAACCCAAAATATAATCACAGACAAAGAACTCTGGCTTCAGCTGCATCACAAGCTGTGGCTTTAGAAAAAGGTTTACTTTCATAGCAGTACTGCAAAGACTTCCTATGACATAAGTAGTCACAGCACATAGCAGGACAACCTACAGAACTCTCAGTATATAACAGCTAATGGGAAGACCTCTTCTTTCAGCAAGTGCCACTCAACAGCCTGACAATGTCCTTTTTCTTAAAAAGGAAAGCCAGAACAGAGAACATACTTGGTAACTTAAAGAAAACTAGTCAGGCACATCAGGGGGAAAAAAGGACAGAACTGAGGGGGGAGGGAGGAAAAAAAAAAAAGCAAAAAAAAAGGCAAAAAAAAAAGCGAGAGAACAAACCACCTCTCCTAAATTTAACTTTTCCACCCACACTCTCTCTAGTTTTCCCTTCCCTTCACACTGTGCAGTCACTCAGGATAGATTTGCCTTGCACACATATGCCTTGAAGTTTGAGGAAAGCACCATACCTTGTTAAACTGGAAAAGGTCGCGTTTAAGCCTCTCTCTCACTGGATCATGTCCGGGTCTTAAGAACCTTCTCATCTTCCTCACTGTAGTATCTTGGCACCAAAATTCCTAACAAAAAAAAAAAAAAAAAAAAAAAAAAAGAACAGCCATATAAACAAGAGCAGCCTGAGAAGAGAAGCAGAAGTAGGTTATTTATTTCAGTTTAGCACGTAACACAAATAAGCCAGAGCAGAGAGACAACATCGCTATCGAGTAACTAAAACCTGACACCACCACAGAGCAGCATCTCTTGTGCAGCTCTTATGCAATACCATTTTCACATTGCTAAACCAGTACAGATAAGACAAGAGGATTTGAGAAGTTTTAACACTTGGCCATTTTATGATCACTTTGGTTGACCTTATCCAAAGCAGAGGCAAAACTGCAGCATTTGCATAAACATTTAGACAATCCCAGTCTAAAGGCTACCTCCCAGGCATTATTGACTAGTATCAGTTTTCACCCCAGGTAACCCTCCAGCTATTGAGCTAAAAACAGAAAGAATGACATTTTCAGCTCACTCCATGGGTACAGCAGAAAGGGCACTGTGCTGCCTGCAGGGTAACTGCGTTAATTATTAACTTGCTTTTGTAAAATATCAAGCCTAACTCCCGGCTCAAGGTGGGGGTAGGGGAAAGAAATCTTGCACCTGCACTTCAATGCACAGCTCAAAGCACAAGCCTTTCAGGACATCTCGCTGCCTTGTCTCTCACAGCATCAGAAGGATCCAAGCACGACAAATTCAACCTGACTTACAACTTAGCAATCACACTGGGAATACCAGACTACAGCCTCATGTTCTGTACAGCTCATGAGAGTCTTGGTCACATCTCCCCTCTGCAGAGGTGCTAAGTGGCAAGGAAACTCTGCCAACTCAAGAGGAAAGGTTTGAATTGCATCCCAACATCCCACCTTGGCCTAAGTGCCCCTGCCTGCCCTGGCCATCATTCACAAGCTCCAGTTTGCAGTGTACAGACAGCTCAGCCGTTCATGAAGCAGCTACTGGACACTCCAGTCAGTATTTTAATTTGTTGGAGAGGAAATTACAGCAATCTACCAGCTACTCTGTACACAACACACAAGCACAGTGAGGGCCAGAACTTCTGAGGTGCAATGAAGAATCAGTATAGATATTCTATAGTAAACCATCATCAGGAGAGGTACATATACATGTGCAGCAAGGCAAGAAGCAGCAGGTAGAAGACTTGTGTTGCAATGGAAAGAGAGGGACCAGGAGCACCAAAGGGACTTGATGTGAACGGAAGGTCCTGGGCCCTTGATCAAACTGTAGGGCTGCAGGGTGATGGAGGGAAGAGAGCTTTCACAGCCTGTCTGTGTAGATGGGAGTAGCAGAGCTGGCCAACAAGGTGGCTGTGTGCTCCTGCCAGTAATGGTGGTCTTAGGTTAATGACTTAAATCAGCCAGGCATTCCTGAGGATCTTGAATTGTTTTTCAAATGTCTTCTAGCAAGGCCTTACCAGCTGTGAAGGATCAAAAGAAGCTCTGTGGCCATATTTTGAGAAGTGCCTTTAGAAACTCCCTAAGCTAGAACTTGTACCTCTTAGCTGCATTAGTCCCCTTTTACCTTTTCTGCTCATGCTTCAAGACCTCCAGCCACCTGCACAGTATTGTCCAGAGCTCACCAAGAGGACTGCAATGCAGTCCTAGTTTAGAGGACCAGAGAAGATCACATCAGCACCAAGAGCATGAGTCACTTAGTCCCCACCTAGAATCACTAGAATCTCCTCCACTCACCACAGAGAAAAGTAGCTCTGAGCAAGTAGCTACAGGCAGCTGTGTTCATGAGCCATGCTGTGAGCACATGCAGGGGTGAAGAGTGCACACAGAAACACACTTGTAGCGGGGGACCTCAAAAAAAGAGATGAAGAATTAAAGTGTAGCTTACTTGGTCAGTGTATCATTCTATAGTGATTTAGGTACCTCAACTGAAATTTCAAAAATGCATCGGATTGTAACTCTCCTTTCACCAGGCATTCCCAAGAGAAAGAGGGACTTACTCACACAAGGCTGTATTTACTCTAAGCTAGCAAAAGTTACAGAGCAGTGACAAGCTGCTGCACTATGCAAGGAGAGAGTTTCACACCCATGTGTAACACACAGTTTGCCCTTAGCCAGACAAGGTAAGTGCCAAGGAGACGCACCCTTTCCCTCTGCCAATCAATATCCTGGACCTGTTAAACTAGGCAAACCCACAGAGAAACTCTACTAATTATCTTCCTCACTTTAGAAAAGACACCTCCTCCGCTGTGACTGCTTGTAACAGTGAGTTTGTCTCTGCTAAGTAAGGAGTGGGCTTGATTTCAGAGACACAACTTCAACACCCTGCTATAATGTTTTAACCCAAAATAATTAATTAGAAGCATGCTGTTTTAACCTGCTTATGCAAGTCATCTAGCATTCACACTCCAGTGCACAACAACTTGCTCAACTGGCTAAGGAGCCTTGTAGTTCAGAATCGAGCAGTAACTCACTTGGAAGAAGCGTCATCCTAGCAACCTGATGTGTCCACTACACTCAAAGAAGATGTGCTACAAAAGACCTCTCTCATTGACTTAGGTTTCACACCCAACCAGTTAGTTCCCGAGTGTCACATTATGGGAGAAGAGGAGAGGAAAAGCTGTTTTGAGCAAAGGCAAAGAAGGAACACCACAGGTCCAAGAGGAATTATTACAAGTTTACACGGCTCCTACAAATGAGAAGAATTTTCTTTTTAGTATAATAAACAAGTGTTTTTTCCAATTCTAGAATAAAAAACCAAGCCAAACCAAATCGATTCTACAATCTGTATCATCTTATCCTCCAGATGCACATTTACATATTAGCCGACCAGTTTCTCTCCCACACACCTTCAGTGTCTTACATAAAACTCCAATCCCATGTGCTCTGCAGTTATCTGCCAGTCAGCATTTACAACCATATGGAAACAGTTGTGGCTACCAGTAGCCAGAGAAGAATTCTGCAGTAGCCTCTGAAGCCATGCCAGGTCTGCATGTATCTCATGTTCTTATTTTGCAGGGAGACAATTCTTTAGGCTTTCAAAGATGGTACTTTTACTAGAAACTATGTGCAACATTCTCTTCTTCTAAGAAGCACTGAGGTCAGCTGTTTAAAAGTAACAGTAGCCCAAGGCTGAATTAATCCTGATTTTGCTCATATTCCATACATGGACACTGGACAGCAAAGCTCAGAGTGCCCTGTAAATCAAGGTCCTGCCACTTCATTAGCTGAATATGATGTACCCTTCTTCACCTCATTTGTTTAGATCCAGCCACAAAGCAAAAGCTCTTCACTATTCACATAGAAAAGCAATGAAAGCATGAGTTGCAAGATAATCCTGTTTCAAATAACAGACGAAGGAGCAGTTAACATCAAAACCAGATTTCAATCTGTTTTTCTTGCTCAGCTCCATTCATTTCAGATGTTCAGATTTATGGCAAGTACATATGCCATGTCTCATGACAGACCCATAGTCGACAGAATTCAATAGAACAATTAATTGTTCCTCACTGCTTTGGGTTAGCAATCCCATCAGAGGTCCACATTTTACATTGCCTTCATTGGTTTTGCATGCAGTGACGTGTCTTGATGCCCATGCACATCTTGCTGAGACACTGCATTTTTCTCCATCAACTAGGTATAGGCTAGTGGGGAAATACCCTTTGTAGAAATTTATTGCAATTTTTGTTTATGCCTTCCCACGACAGTGGAATTTCCAGCCAAATATATAAGAGAACCAATATTAGAAGTCCCAATGACACAAGTTAATCCAGTCTTACAAGATGAGGAAGCTCAGGTCAGAAGTTCTTACTATGTAGACAGTATTAAGTATGGATATGGTCACAAGTTAACCCCATGACAAAAACATGCCCGTAATGAGTTCATTTGGCTTACATAGAAGAGTTGTAAGGTACCATCTGTGTGCTTCCTAGGCAATCTCTACTCAACTTGAACAGGTTTTCAGTGGGACAAGGTCCAACAGCTTTGTTTCAAAATGTCATCAAGTATCTCAAGAACTCTTTAAATTTTGCCTTGCCTCAGGTCTCCTTTTCATTCCTTCCTCACCACCCCTTCCTGCTTACAGGTCCTTAAAGGGAGAACTTCTACCGATGCATGTGATAATACTTTATCAACCCCACTAAAATAAAAGAAGCTTTATCAAGAAGCTTTGTTTGAACTACAAGCAGTTAGTGCTCCTATAACAAACAGTCGCCACCACGGCCTTGTCTGAACTAGGTTTCCTCCCGCACCCAGCAGTTCTCCTTGTTCCTGTTACCAACACAGTCAGAAGCAACAGAACAGAGGCTGGATCAATTGCACAGGAAAAAACTATTCCTTAGAACCAGTGATCTCACCACAACAGAAGTTAACAAAGCATCGTTTGAATACTAGTCTTGCCAAGTTTATCAATTACAAGAGCCATTATACATGACTCTCTGTGAAGTTACAAGTTTAAGAACACTTTTAGCTTGAAATCGATGAAACAATCCCCAGCTATTCTTTAACTGGGCTGTCACTGTAAATTCACCTCTACAGTCACATTTGCCTGTAACACACTCGGATGTGCTGGTGACAGATACCTCAGAAGAAAGCCAAGGCAAGCAGACCAGCTAGAGGAAGGGAAGGAAGAGTTGCAGCACTTGGAAAGCTTGGAAGTGCGTGCAAAATAAAACCCCCTTTTCCAAGATAAAGCTTCACCATGAAGGTGCTCTAACAGCATTAATCTCACAGTTTAACAAGACTACGTAGAGATCTCCCTTACACAGCACAACTGCTGATCAACTGCCAGCCCCCAGCACTCACAGTTTTATAAACAGGCAAGTGTTCAGCTGCACCTTTTACATGGCAGCAAGGCACTAGCAGAGAGGTAAACCAAAGATCCCCCTGTAAAAAGGATTTATTTTTGTGAACCCAGACAGACAGTTAAATGAACATCTGAACAGACCTTGTGAACACCATGTGCAGGTGGCCACCCTCCAAAAACACAGAATTAAATAAAAGATCAGAGATAGATTTCCTAAGAACTCTTGTAAAATAATTGAGAACCAATCATACAAATCAGGCAAGTTCGTGTACTTCCACAGCTTTGTGCTTGGAGTTACCAGGGACCACCCACTTGCAATAAATATACTTAATTGTGCAAACCTTGTGTGTCATTATGACTTCTATTGTGGTGTTCTTGTCATGGAAGCATGACAACATGAAGTTTCAAAATGCTACAGTAAGTAGAACTCACTCTTTGCACTGAACAACATTACCACACGTGGCACAAAACTCTGTGTACTTCTACTAAGAAGCATGATTCAAATGGAAGAGCGGCTCCTAACTTTGGAAGATCATTTTTACACCAGTCATAGTGGGTCAATGGAGTAAACCACAAAAGCATTTACTTCTTAACGCAACACAAAGAGATGTAACTACAAGAAACCTTTAGATGAGAATTGAAGCTTCCATAGAATTTCTGTGCAGAAATCAAACTTTTAGCTACAACCAATCTCTCCTTTGATGAACTATTGTAAAGAATGATCAGGTGACCAGCAGTATCACATACTTCTAGTGCCGTGTACTAACTGCCTTACATTACACATGCTTAAAACCTCTTACTCTTTGACATGCCTCAAGCCTCTATGCCAGCCAAGAAAAAAACCACACCTCCTTCATAAGCAGTTCCCAGTAACAATCCCATTACTGTATCAAGTCACTAGAAGATACAGGACTCTTTGATCAGTAATTACAGCAAATGTAATTTGTTCAGAACCAAATAAAAGACGTTCCTCAACAACATCCTACAAAGATGCTTGAGAACTCTTCTCCCTTTTCAATACCATAAAATAAATTAAGACCCTCAGGTATCCACAAGCAGCCCTAAGTAGGATTAGGGACTACTCACTACTTGCACAAGATCATTCCTGTCCTCTCTGTGGGCCAGGCTGTCTTTACAAGGAACGTGCCACAATGCACGGAGAAGCCTTGGGACCTACCACCGCTTTGCATTCCACTTGCCAGAAGCGCCAGCTTCCCGAATCAAAGCTAAAATCACCAGGCTGCTGCTTTGGGCATACAGCTTCACCTGGGACTTGGTAAAGCAAGATATTCCAGTTGGCTGCAGTGCTCCCAGATGACTACAAAGAGCAGCACTCCCCACCAAGTAACGCACTACAACGGACAACTTTTATTATTTCAGTGAAGCCATCCTCCTATCTTGTCACTACCCTCACCCAAGTCTAAAGTTCTGGCCCACTATGCTGCAGAAACACAGCTCCAGTTCAAGTCTCCTTCAACTGCTCCACTCCACTAGCAACACTAACTATAAGCACAGAAAACTTTCTCCAGAGCCAAGGTTTAAGCCTCAGCTCCAGGAGAGGGGATGTCAGGAACCAGCCTGTTCCTGTGCCGCAATGGCAGGACAACCCGAGACAAAGGCTAAACAACTTGATTCACCTGCTCACTGTTAGAAGTAACTGTGCTCCCTCACCCAGCAAACTCTTAGAATTTGAGAAGGAAAAAACAAATAATAATATGATACACGGGCAGCGATTTGAGAGGGGGAAAAAAAAAACCAAACCAAACAACACAAAGAAAAGTAGACAATTCTAACAGAGTCCCAAAGAAGACACTACAATTCTTATTAATCACATTTGCTTCAAGCCAGCCACAGCAGATGGAGACCCGCGAGGCCAGGTTGAGGCAGGGACATCTTCCGTCACAGGATGAGGCAGAGGCAGAAGCAGGGAGAGGGGCCACTCCCAGCTCTCGCAGCAGCCTCCACCACGGGGCCGTTCCCCACAGCCCCCCAGGTAGCTCGTCGCCCCGGGGACCGCCCCGGCCCGGACCCGCTCCCGACGACGACTAAACCAGGAAGTTATGGAGCGGGCGGCCACAGCCGCGACCTCCGCCAGGAAATCCCAGGATGTAAAGCTGCCGAGCCGTGCCCTCGGCTGCAGCCCCGGCCAGAACACGCACGGTACAGCAAACTTGATACGCCGACAAAAGAGCACGAAAAGCAAACAAAAAAACCCCAACAAACCCAATCCCTCAACGCCAACGCTCCGAGTTTAACGGGCGAGCCGAGGCCGGTGTCCGGGGGGCTTCAGGTGCGGGCAGCGGGCTCACCGGAGCGGGGCAGCGCGGAGGGCCCACGCACCCCTCCATCCCGGGGGCGGAGGCACCAGCAAGCACCTGCCAGCCCTACCGGAGCGATTGCGGGAACAAGCCCCCGGGGCACCGCAAAGCCCAGCGGGGGCGGGCAGGGGCCCATGGCAGCGAACCCTACGGGGGCGGCGTTGGCCGGACCCCACTGAGGGCACCCACCGCCCCCTCCCCGGAGCCTCTCCTGCCCGGGCGATCCCCGTCCTGCTGCCCCGTCCCCGCGGGGCTGCAGCGAGCCGCGCTCACCTGCGGGGCCTGGAGCTGGGCCGAGGCCGGCCTCGCTCCGCGCCCACTCGCCCCTCGCTGCTGCGCGGCGGCGGCGGCCTCCCAGCCTGGGCACCTCCGGGAGGGGTGCGGCGGGGGCGCGGCCTCGCCTGGGAACCGCCCCCCAGGGCGGGGTCCGCACATATAGGACCGACCCGGGGGGCGAGGCCTCACATGCAAATTAAGTTGAGCCGTGGACTCCGCTTCCTTTCATGCAGCGCGGTCATGAATAATGCAGCACCCGCGCGCTCGGAGCCAATCGCAAGGCGGCCCCGCGGAGAGCCAGCCCCCCGGCCGTGACAGGGCCCCCTACTCCCGGCTCTGCCCACCCGCCAGCCCGGGCAGAGGGAAGGTGCCAACCCTCCTGCGAGAGAGAGAAATGCAGAAGCTTAACAGAAAGTGGAAGCCTTAGTTGGAAAGGGCCACACACCTGCCGCTATCTGTCTGCACAGCCCGCGGTCCTACTGCAGGGACAACAGCGGGGCAAGGAAGCAGGTGGGAGGTGGAGTGCAATGGCAGTCCGAGGTCTGCCAACCTCTCTATATCCATGCAAAAGCTTGAAATTACCTCTCTCCAAGGGCCCATAGCAGTCAATGTTTCAGCCAAGACTCCAACAAAAGTGGTATTTTCCAGTTAAAATATTAATTTGTCATCTCCTTCCAACATCCAGCCACTCCACATTGCAGGCCAAAATGAAGCAGTGGTATCAGTCTGCATCATAATCCCATCCTGGTAAAGGCACCGTCAGAGGGTATGGTGCTGAGCAAGGCAGCCACAGTTTCTCAATCCTCCCAGCAGTGGTTATTAAATTGTAATTGTTTTGTGCTGAATCAGGGAGTCTCTGCCCCAGCGAAACTCACTGGGTGGCTCTCGTAGAGTTCATCGATACAATTCCACCTTGGCATAAGCAGATGAGACTGATTGGAATCAACAGGAGTGAGTTTGACCTAATTCCAGGACAAACGTGAGCCCTGTGGGTCAGACTGGAGCTCTTCTGGCTACACCTGTTCTTAGAAACTCTCTTCCCACTGCCTTTAATCTGCAAAACAGACTGGGAGAATGCTGAGAGCACAGACTAGAGCTGGCAGCCCTGGCATCTGAAGAGGACTATCAGAGCAAAAGCAAAGGAGGAAGAGGAGGGTGTGGGGGAGGAGCTGTCAGACCCTCTGAGCCCTGCTGACTTCTAGTATCTGATTAACAGAGGTGTGCGCAGGGAACACAACCAGGGACAGTGCTTGCAGCAGATCCCTGCCACCTTGGGCTACGATACCTCTGACCGGGAGGAAGAGGATGGCAAGACGTCCTGTGCTGACAGGAGCTGCGCAAGGATGTAGGGAATCCTCCAGGCTCATGAGTCACACTGCCCTCCAAGGGAAGGGGGCAGCAGCTGGATCCAAACACAGACAGGAGTAGGAGTGGGTTACGCAGCCACAGGGTTGTATGACCACGAGCAAGCATTCACCAACTGGTGCTACTGGTGTCTCAGTAGCTTTCTCAAGACCATCTGTCTCCCTCCACATTAATCCTGCAGAAATGTTGCTAAGTTAAGAACCACAGAGGAACTCACATTGTTGGAAAAGGCTTTTTTTATTGCTTTGCCTTCTCTCCATCTCCCCAGGGAACTAAAAAATTACCAAATAAAATGCTTCTAAACCAGTTGTTGGTAACAGTTCTGAAATACCTCGATAACAAAGACAGCTGTGCTCAGCACACTTCTATCCACCAAGCAGACTTTCTGGCACTGGCACTTTTGGATAGAGGCTACAGCAAATTTTGTACCGGGATATGCTGGTGGAAAGCTCACACTGCAAAGCAACAGTGTCCTCAGTTTGGACACACCAGCCACAGGACTGGAAGACTCATAAGGAATTTGTAGCTTTTCTTTACTCATGGATCTCTTACTTGCAAAAGAAAGGACAAAGATCCACAGCCAGGAAATAGGAGGTCAGGATGAAACACAGCAGGCTGCAGGACAGCCCTGGTTGGACTAGCAGATAGAGCATGCTGATACTGGTGGCCAAACTGTTAATATGGCATATGCTGTGTGGCCAAAATGCAGCTCAGAAGAGATGCTACAGCATGAGGCTGGGGTGCCATCTGCAATGCTCTGGGGCTTTCTGGGACCTCCAGATGATGAAATGGTGTTCAAGGCACAGTTTGCTGCTCTCAAGTGACTGGAAACTTTATTCTGGGTGTCTGAATTTTATGTCTGGGCCTTTTTCGGATCAGAATCTGATCTGACAGTTGTTGGCACAGCTGAACGACAGAGGCTGAGGACACTACCATGGATCTGATCAGCTTATTCTGTCCCTGATTGACCTCAATGACTCTCCAACCCTTCAACTGGTGTAGCACAGTGATTCTTAACATGTGACAAGAGGATCACCAGCAAACTATTTTCTAATGGTCCACGGGTCAGCCAGAGATGATACAGAAAAGGCAGACTAGTGGTCCACAAGATGAGAAAGCTGGAGATACCAGTGGCTTCAAGAACAAAGCAGTGTGTGTGTAATCCAGTGCAGAAACACCCAGCTAAACCACACACACCTGTTTGTTGGAAATTTTGCTATTGTGCCTGAGCCATCTGGTTAGGTGAAGTCTGTAACAGCAAATAAAGTGGTTCCAGTTATCACAGGCTCTGTTTCCTGTAATATTTCATTAATCAAGAGAACAAATCCTGAGTAAAGCTTATCCCTTCAGCCCATACCATTTCTGCAAGTGACAGCGACTTCAGTGATTAACATCAACTGGCAACTTGAATTCCTTTAGCGAATAAAAGGCAATGTCTCCATGATCCACCAGTGCAAAGACCACTGGGACGTCCCCGCTCTGATATGTAACCTGCTTCAAAGCCCGAAGAGATGGAATCTGCTCATCAAAGCTGCTGAGAGAAAAATATCCCGTTGCTCTCAAAGCAAGAACACAGAGACAAAGCTGTCCTGGCCAATGATCACAACAGCTCACTTTGGTTTTAAGAGTTGGCAGTGACCCTCCCCACCCCTTTCAGTCAACGCAGGAGGCTGCCAGCCCTGAGAGTTCACTGCATGCCAGGAACCGGGAGCTGTCAAATCCTCTGCCAAAAACAAGGGCAATTGCACACTGCTCCATGCTGTGCCTATTAGATGCAGCTCACAGGCCTAGTGGCAAATTGCCAACCCAGTGCAGTCTTAATACTTTTGTGCTAGGAAGATCTCTAGGTTGCTGGGATCAACATCTGACCTGCTTTTCCCTCCTTTTAATTCTGCAAAGTCTGTTCACTCATAAATGACCTTTATAAAGCAAGGATCATTCTATTTGCTCACAACAGACCTTTGTAAAACTGCATTACTGCCTTCCTTGCTCTGGCTACTGCAGCTGTGGAGGGATGGTTTTAGTATACACCAAAATTAGAAGAGGCAGAGCTTGAACTTTGTACCTGCCTATGAAGTTTAAGTATCAGATTCTGTATCCAGCAAGAAAGAGGACAACTATCTGTTCATACTGATCTTAAAGTTACATTTGACAGAGATGAAAATACTAACCCCATGGCTCTGATCCTCTAGCAAGCTCTGGGGAGGTAAATCTCTGTGGAAATCCATAGGGATCTGCACCAGATGAGGATTCAGGCATCGTATAGCTCCCAAAAAAACTGAGCTCTACCCAAGTTTCCCAAGCACTGCATAAATGCAATGGTGGTTTCTTACTCCTGCCTGCAGTAATACTCAGACATGAGCAACAACCAGATGACCAAATAGCATGGGCTGAGCACAAGAGCCAGGGGAATTGGTAGCCACAGCCTCCAACAAAGGAGGAACTGAAAGCAAAAAGAATTCTGGGCAGGACCACCCTCAAGGGAGGCATGCTAATAAACTGTAAAGCTCACAAGATGTTGGGTCATTTACAGATCATTAGGACTCCATTTCCAAACAGCAACTGCTGTTTCAGAACACCATGTAAGACCTATAGATACCTCCGAACACACATCCTGACATAGGGCTTCCCAGGGTTTGTCTTCTTAAACTTGGCCACAGCATCTGCTGGATACACATTGAAGTCTATCTTCATGTCCTCTGGGTCCTCCTGCAGCCTACAGGAGAGAACACACCCATGTATACACGGGTTTGAAACCTTGTAGGGTATAGATACAGCAGAGGAAAGAGGTAGCAAAACCTCCTGAAGCCTGGCTAGTTGGGGCCCTTTGAAAGGCTTCACTCCTCAAAGGACTGACCCTGCAACTGTCCCCATTACTTTCCAGATCTTTCCTGTAGTCAGACCAGACCAAGCTCCTGGCCCACATCTGTCACACTCCCTTCTCTGCAGACCCCCTTGCAAGAAGCTAATAGAGAGAGGAGCAAAGCACTGCTCTGCCTACGAGGACTGCACACAAACATCACACAGACATTTTGAGGCAGGAGCAGAAACAAAAGATCCCAAATGCAAGGTTGTACAATCACTGAAGCAGGGATGGCAGCACATTGCAGGGGTGAGGCACAGGTAAAACCCAACCAAACCTCTGGGGGATATTACCTGGCAGAGAGGGAACACAGGAAAAGAGAGCAACACCCATGTTTTAATTGCCCGGAACACCCCAGCTCTGCTGCTGCAGGACCTGGTACTGATGCAACAGGGTCATGGAGCAGAGCACTGGATTCTCTTGGCATCCTGGATGCCAGGCAGCTCCTGAACTGCTGCTGCAAGCATCTCACAGACCTCACAAGCAGGGACACTCACAAGACACCCCCACTCCCTAATGACAACAAGCTGGCGGCTGGATACTAACCGGGAGGCTCCATCCAGGATGTGGGAGGGCTGCAGCACGCTGATCTGTTGGAGGAGCGCAGCTGGAGGGCGAAGGAACAGGAAAGGATCAGACCAGCTATTTGTCTCCCAGGGCACTCCCAAACACTCCACCACCACCCACAAGCCTTCCTCCTCCAACAATGGCTGGCAGCACCACAGTCACCACTGGCTACTTCAAAGATGTTGACTTCCTCATCTCCCCCCAACGCAGCACCCTGCAATAGCTTTGCATCGTGCTGGCCCCAATTCCACATGCCTGGCAGCCTAACAGGAAGGACTGCAATACAGTAGGACATGGGGAACGGATTAGAAGACCTCACAAAGCCCTGTTTATCCTGGCACTTGAGTGAGCTATAGAAAGAGATGAAAAAGCAGAGGACAAGCTTTCTCCCCTCTCCCTGTATCTGTGGGCCAGGGTCCTCTGTGCCTGCTTTGTCTAGGCCTTCTAATAAGATTCTCCTTCTCGAGGTACTGGCCCCTAAACAGATGTTCATCTTCTCCATCTCACCCCTTTTGCTGTTGCACGAGGCAATGTTTCAGAGTTGGGGCAGAGAGAACAGGGTCCCTTGTCGAGTTCCCCAGAGCCACTACCTGATGAGGTGGCTTCATCTGGCCGTAAAAGTGGTGTGACAACTTGGTCCCAGAGATGTGGCGGCCGTCTACAAACCCTCTGCTGGCTCCTCTGCTCCAAAAGGGCTTTGTACTCCTGCCAGTTGGAGCAGCGCCTCACCTCCCGGTCAGCATTGACACTGCTCTTGTACCTGCTCTCCCTCTCTCGCTGCTCCCTTTCCTTCCGTGACAGCTTCTCCTGTCTCTGATTGATACGTGTGCACCAATGAGCTGCATCAACCTCCCTCCCTGGCACGTTCTCTGGCAGGAGCCTGTTGTCAGGTGAGGGCAGATCTGTGCATGGCTGATCTGGGGCCACGTTTGGCAAGATGATGGTGGTAAAATCCCAGCAGGGTGCATGGGTGCCAGTGCTGCAATCCTTGTGGCATCCAGCCTGGCTCCTGGAGGGGTTCAGGGAGTCCTTTTGTCCTGTATCAAGAGGAACTGGGTTTGACTCTCCCTTTTCACTTCCAGCATCTGATTCCTTTGGCTGTTCCAACAAGGGCTTTTCATCCATGGAATGGCAGCTGGAGTGTCCAGCTTCTTCAGTGGTGCCTTCAGCTTCTGTAAGGTCCTCAGATACCTTATGTTTCTTCTCATGCGATCTGAAGACAGAAGCAACAGCATAAATGACAGGGAGAATGTGCAATGGAACTTTATTCCCATTGAATCCTGCCTCAGAGTATAGTCTGCCAAGCCTGAAGAAAGGATGGCAAACACGGCAGCAACCCACAGACAAACGCTCAACCACCACCTCTTGGCTGGAAAGAGGGCATTTACTTGTGTGACAAAATGAGAGGGGGGAGGGGGGAAGCAGGCCAAAACAAGCAGTGAATGCCAAAGGCAGAATAAAACTTCTCAGCAATCCAGCATGAGGTTTGATTTCAACGCCCAGGAAAAGCCCAGCCTTGATTTGTACAGACACATGTTTCCAATCTGCTGGGCAGAATCCGCACACCCCATGTACCGACCCAAACACCTCCACACAGACATGATGGATGTCTGCCAAACCAGCGCAGGCCAGGCAGAAACCTTCCTGCCAGCACCTCTTACTGGTAAGAGATTCAGTCCCTGGTCCCAGAGAAGATGGGTCAGTTCTTAAACCACCAGTTTTATCATTCAACTTCTAGAATTTCATAACTCCTCAGGCACCGAGTTACTTGTTAACAGGAAAAGACTTGGGGAGACCAGTTTCATCCTCCCCGTTTCTTAAGTGATGACGCCACCTACTGGAAACTGTCACAATGAAGCAAAATTTCTAATTTTGTCACACGTTTGCATTTTGGCAACATCTCTAGGCCGCGTGCAAGGCTCAGTACCCGACTGTGCTCTCTGCTGTACAGTCAATTGCAAGTTAAGCTGCACTGAGGGGGTGAATAAGCACAAGATGTGCACTGTGGTGCCTGTGCTCCCTCTAAAACAGAGCAAGAAGGGGGCATGTGCCATGTGTTCCTCCTGCACTGACCTCATGTCATGGTTTAGGGTCAGGGTGGCCCCTATCCCTCTATTTTGCATCTCACCACTGCAGCTGGGAGGGTATGGGGCATTTTGCCCGTGTTAGCCTTGTATGAAGTAGTTGTGTCAAGAGGGCACACTGCAGCATTGAGGAAAAGCACTGCACTGCTTGGGGATAGCCAAGGGCACCTGTGCCAGACCAGTCACCCACAGCACAAAGGGCTGAGGGCTACAAATCCCAAGCTGCAAAGCCTGTGAGAAGATGGGAAAAAGCTTTGGGCCACATCCTTACCGAGGGCTAGAACTCCTCCTCCTTTTGCGATGGTGTTTCCCAGAGCTCTGGCAGTGACTTTCCAGGTTCAGTTGCCTCTCATAGGGAGACAGGACAGTGCTGTAAGAAGACACCAACACAGATGCTGACAGCAGGGTGGGGCAGTGAAACTACCCCCCTGCTCAGAATACAGCAACAAAAACCTTCTCTTCCAGGCACAAACATCCATGAGCAGGACCAGGATGGTCCTCAGTTCACGCCCCATTTCACATTCCATATTACTTCAAGAGGGAAGAGCAAGGAAGGGCAGAATGCCACTTTTAGCCTTTAATCCTCCCAAGAGGCAGAATGCAGGGTCAAAGTCATCTTGTCTGCTGTTCCACTGGGGTCATGCAGTGGGCACAGAGCTGCTCAGAGTCTTCAGAAAGGAGAAAGCAGCATGAAAATAAAAAGCTGGTTACCTGGGGTCGAATCTCAGTACAATATAACCCAGTTGCTTCAAGTGGCTGAACACCTTAATGCAAAGGAAAGCAAGACAGTTAAATGACTACCCTGAACCCAAACAATTTACTTCAGTTCTGCTACCACTGGGTAAACACTGTGTGGCACCAGTAGGGGAGAAAACACCAGGGGTAAAACCCAAAACAAAGGTGGGGAAACAGGAACCAACCATCTAGAAGGTGGTGAGTGGGAAAAGTTATGAATGAATCCATTTCCCACCCTAACTGAACTACTTTACTCTCAGCCACTGGAAGAGGCTGTGTGGCAGCAACTGGGCTCTCTGCCTTCACCCTCCCTGCAATAGCTGGAGGTCCCAACACACCTGGTAATGTGGCAGGCTCAGTGCTTCCTGGGACAGCAGAATCTCATAGGCTTCTTGGATTGACAAGGGCAGATCCCTGTAGAAGAGCTGAACAGAGCCCTGCAGGGCAAAACTTGGTGTTTAGAGAATCACAGGGAACAAATCAATGTAAGGTCAAGCCAGGCTCTTCCCACCAGCCTCAGCACCCTTGTTGACATGATATCCTTGTCTCTCCATACGCCATGTGGATTACTCACAGCCCCTCTCCTATACCCAGTTCCCCCATGCCCTGGTTTTAGCAGACAGGTAAGAAGTTTCCACCCTCAGCCATAAGCTCCTGATCCAGTGTTGCATCTGTTAGGAGGATGCAGCTGGGAACACGATGGTCAATTGTTAAAATCATTGCTGCTTTGGGAGGTAATTTTCTTTACCTTTGATGCTCTCAGTAATTCAGGGCACGGCACAACTACAAAAACACTTAGGACCAGTAGAACTGAGAGCTGGAGCAGAGGAATTGATGGCATCCTCAGATGCCAGCAACTGGTGGCTCCTCAAAAGCATTTACTGCAGCCCCAGTGATCCCATAGGTTCCCCAGGCAATAGCAATTAACCTCCAGGAGGCAGTTTTACACTACACCTCTTTATTCCTGTATTTCTTAAAGAATGTGTTTACTTATAAACAAAGAAAACAAAACATGAGTGTCCTGGTTTGAGTGAGAACAATAATTCTGTTCAGTGGTTTTACTTTTCAGTTCAGTACTTCTAACTCACTGCACTGTCTGAAGTTAGCAGCCTGTTTTCAGAGGCAACGTCTGCTGCTGGCAGGGATAACACCCCATGGTTAGAGTTAGTACCAGGGGTTGGTGTGCAGACCAAGGCCACTGCTGGATCTTCTGTACCACATTGGGGGGTGCAGGAAAGGGAAAGGCTGCACCTGCAGGGAGGAGCAGACAGGGCAGGTGACCCCAAACTGACCCACGAGGGATTCCAGCCCTTATGCATCATATTCAGTACAAAGCAGAGGGATCCAAAGGGTCTATAAGTTTTTTTCCCAGGCTCTTCTCTCCTCTTGGGCTGCTTTGCCAGCTTTGCTCGGCTTGGCTCAGGTCCTCTTTCGGTTCCTTCCTCGGAGCATCCAAGGAGGACTCTGTCCATTCTGCCTTCCATCCTGTGTTCCTGCATCCGGTAGCAGAATCCAGCTCCTGAGCACAGCTCCCGTCTGCTGCGGGGCCCGGTCTGGGACCCCCCAGTGCCTGCTCTACAGCATCAGTGGTGAAGGTGACGTGATTACCATCAGGAGGGTTGGGTTTGATACTAGTTTTGTATATATTTGTACATATTCTAATTTATTATTATTAAAGCTGTTCCAGTTTCCTTTTCTAATCACTCTCTCCCTTATTCCTTTTCTCTTCCCCTTTGGGGAGGGAGGGGGGTTAACAGGGAGCATCTGTTATAGGTCTAAGGGGCTACCCTGACCCTAAACCGTGACAATGAGGAACCACATCTGTCCCATGGGATAGGCTGGAGGCATCTAACTGGTCTTTTCTGTTTCTGGGGAGACATTTTATACTCAGCAACTGACTAACCAATTTTATTGTCATCAGTTTGTTTACAATCTATTGTTTGTCAAAAGGCCAGAGGTAAAAAAGCCCTATCTTTGCAGTTAGGATTTAAGGGATGGCATCAAATACCCATAATCTGATTAAGTTTTGCTTAGGAAAAAGGTTCCACTTCAGATCAGTGCACCTACTCTACTGGTGACAGGCTTTGGTGGAGACAAAGAAAAAAATATAATAAATAAGTAAAACCACAACCCTTTCTACAGCAAAGAAATCCAACTGAGCCCAAACCAGCATTTCTGCAAGCAGAGGAGCACCAAAAACAACCTGTTTTCACCCCCATCTGCCATATTTAAATTTCTTCCTGCAATACATACTGTGAAGAGATGCCAAGTAGCAACCCCAAAGATCTCTGCTTAAGTGTAAAGCACATAGAACACTGGCTGTTACAAAACTACCTCCCACGCCAACACCCTTCACATGGAAAGATCTGATTTAGTGCCTAAATGTAGCACTACCAAGCTGGATAGGGTTTCACTAATTCCTATCAGCTTCTTAGAGAAGCACAGAAAAACTGCTAATGAACTTATGAACCCTGCCATGGCAAAATATGTAAGATACAGTGGGGGTAACGGAGGAAGTCAACTTATGACAGAGAAGGCACTGACCAGTCTCAGATGTCCTCATTAACTGTACACCAGTTCTGAGGAAAAGGATTTCTCAATATCAAACTTTTTATTACAATTAACTCCTACAAGGAACAGAAGATAATGGTTTGACCTCATTTCCAGAAATTCCCAGAACAGTGAGTTTGCCTGGACTGTAGAAGTTCAAATCCCTCTACCTATAGATTTAATTAAAGCAGTAATTTATAAATCAATACTAGAAAACTCAGTAACATGCTCCTCATGCTTCTTTCACTCTGGTGAGATGGGCCTGATTTATTGCTGCTGTACTAACAGAAGTTCAGATCAGCAATGGCTAAACATGACCACAGAAACAGGGGTATTGAAGATTAGGGAAGAAACAGTGGAAGAAAAAGAAAACTCTCCTAGTTTCTATTATCAGATTTGATGTAGGAGGGGGTTAAACACAACATCAGCTGAATAAACTGGCCACCATCCAACTAACATGATGTCAATGACACAGAGGCAACTTTGGAGTTTAATATATGAACCCACTGCCTGGAGACAAAGAAGCCCCATCAGCAACAGGCTAAGAGAGACAGTTCCTCGAGAACCAGGTGCTTATCAGCTGCTCAAACTGCAGCAGTGACCAGCACAAGTCAGGTGATTTCAGACTTCAGCCTAAAGCTGCTACAGCTCCTCCAGTCATTCAGGAAGGACCTGATGCCCCCCTCCATGCACAGCTACTCACACACTCCAGCAGGTACAGTGCTTCCTCAGGCAGCAGACACTGTTTGCCACGCTCGGTGAACCCCATGGTGTGCCAGAACTTCCCCTGGAACAGAAGCACAAATCCCTGATGGGCTCTGGCTGTTCCCCGCTGCCAACCAGGCACTCTCCCATTTCAAGCAGCAAATTAAGGAACCTGCAGAGGCCAGCAGGAGATGGTGGCACTGAGCACACTCTGTAGCAGACTCACCGCAGGGGACTGCAGCTCTGCAATGCCCTGTCCTGGCTTCCACTCAGCTTTCACCAGATTCCTCCTGAGAAGGTTAAAGATTAGTTTGTTATTACTAGCATGTCCTACAATCAACTCCTGTTGTAGCAACACAGTGAACTCAGGAAAATATCAAAAAGCAGCAAATATCCAGGTGGCATTTTTATAGGATAAGGCCTCAGACATCCATCTGGATCCTTCCATCCTCTGGATCTAGCGCTACCAGCTTAAGATTTTACCAACAACCACTAGTTAAGTGTCTTCAGGCAGCACCACAGACATCTGTCCACAGGCTACAGCAGCCTGCTGAAGACACATAGCCTAAGCCATGGTACAACCATTCAGATGCTGCACAGGCACTCCCAGATTGCTGTATCCCACCCACAGGGACTCAGAAAAACATCTGAGAACAGAGAACGATTTTGCAAGACTGCAAACAGGGAATTTCAGCAGCTGGCTCAAGGGAATAGAAGGTAAGACCTGGAGAGTTCACCATGGAGGTGCTCTACATCGTTAGTACCACAGTTACCCCATCTGAAAGGGAATCTAACCCTACCCAGTCACCCTCCCAGCCTGAGGGTTTACACTGCTGCCCCAGACACACATTTATAGATGTACTTGAACAAACCTGACTATGGCAACAGCAGAAGATAACAGTCTAACCCTGTCTGACCTGCCTGTCTGCTGGAGGTCTCCACTCTCTCTCAAGTCCCCAGTGGTGTGAGTTTATGTGAATAGTTTCTGCTGCTACTGATGACTGCAGGCAGAGAAACTGTTCCAGAAAACAGCAGCACCAACAGGGAAAGTGTGTGCTGAGTGGCAGTGTGTGAAAATCTCCTGAGAAGCATTAAGCTGCAGAGAATGGTATCGCTCTTGAAACCGCCAAAACTGATAAACCAGGGACACCAAAAGCCAGCTGAATATGCACAAGGCCACACACGAACATCAACAAGGGGCTCTGTAACTCAGACCACGCCCAAGGCTGCAGTAGGTGCTATTTGCAAAGGCTACAGGATTATGAACACACCTGAGAAAACTAAGTGCCCTTTGAGGGCCTTTCTAAACAGCCACACTGAAGCTGCTGGTGTGCCAGTGGGACCCTCTGCTGCCAGTAGGACCTTCCATGCTTGAGGAACAGCCAGGTGAGCTGCCCTGCAGCTGCTCCACGCAGGGAGCTGCAAACCAGTGAACAGAGGGTAGGGCCAAGGAAACTTAACTGTGCTAACACCTACAGCTCCATTCTACCCGTGCTAACAGCTCGAGAGATAGCAGCCGCGCTGACACCCCGCCCCACCGCCTGCGACATGACCCCTCCAGGAAAAAGGGATTCACAACAGGCCTGTGCTCGATGGCTTAGCACAGCTCTGTGACCCCCGACCGCTTCAGCCGGGCCGCCTCCAGCCCCAGCAACTTACAGCCGCTCCACACGCTCTTCGGAGAGGATCTGCCACTGCTCCTCCCGGCACAGCCGCAGCTTCTCCGCCTGCTCGGCCGAGCCGTCGGGGATGAAATCCTTCTGGCCGTGGGGCCGCCGCGAGGCCTTGCGGGCCGCCCGCCGCTCCGCCGCGCTGCGAGGCGAAAAGGGGAGGCACGGTCAGGGAAGAGCGGCCCCATACCCACCGACCCGGGACCTCCCGTCTGGGCGGATCTTACCTTGGGCGGCACGAGCTACTGGGCTCCATGGGCGCGAGACGAGCACCACTTCCTTCCGCCTTCAGGCGCAAGCGCCAGCACATAGAGGCGGGTGCTAGCGCGCCCCCTGGCAGCTCGGAGGACTCGGAGCGACGGGCACCAACCCGGGACCGGGCACCAAAACACCCACGAGCCGCACACAGGGGCTGGGTACCAGCGCCGGGGCCGTCACAGCGAGCAGACCTCACCCAGCTGCTCTCCACCACCAGTCTCAACAGGGCTGGAGAAAAAGTCATGGAAACAGCACAGGGTGGGGATAAAGGCAGGGAGATCGCTCACCAGTTCCCTTCACAAGGAAACAGACTCAACTTAGGGAAATTAAATTCTTGCCAATTAATATTAATCCTAGATACAGCTAATCTGCTCCAGCAGTAACTTCCCCAAAGGCTTGGACAAAACACCTGTTTCAGTATCTCAACTATCTCCTCCTTTCCCCCCAACCACAGAACCATATCTCATCATTTTTTTCCTTCTCTCCCACCCTGTCTTTTGCCATTTCTTAAATCCATTTCCTCAGAGACCCCCACCAGCATCACTGGTGGGCTCAGCTGTGCCCAGCAAGGAGGCCATTGGAGCCTCCTGGAACTGGCCAGACCCACGTGAACCAGCTGTGTCCAGCACAGAGCCCCCCCCAGCCCCCAAGGCTGGTGCTGTACACACTCGGGCATGTGCCACAGCCCCCAGAGCAGAATCAGCAGTGCTGGAAAAAGCTGTTTCTCCCTTTAGTGGTGTCACCATTTTTCATGGCTCAGGCTCTGGCAGCAGCCAGCACAGTGCTGGTGCCACCAGGCTGTGCAGAGCATGCAGTGGTTTGGCCAGGTTGGAAAACAAGAAATCTCCTTGCACCATGGCCTCGTGTCTCTGCTGATGCAGCTGGATTTCCTGCTGGGGAGGCATGAACGGACCTGATGGGGAAATGCACCAAAAGTTCAAGTTTCACCTCAAGCCTCTCCTGTTGCTGTGGGATGGCTCACAGGAGTCACTGAGCCTCATGCAGGAAAAACACAGCTCTCCCCCCACTGGAGTCCCTGGTTCCACCGCGGTTTCCCAATAACAGTCCTTTGACAGGGTGCCAGCACAGGCAGATGAATGCAAAACCATTCCACTCCATTTTCCACTGAATGGTTTAATTTTCACTTCCTGCCTGATTATTTCCTCCTTCTGAATTGACCCTTCATCCTGCAAATGGGTCAAGTGATTCTGGTCAGTGATGCCTCTCTGCAGCACGTGAGGGGACAAGGACATGCAGGCAGCATGAGGGGCAGTGGTCTGCAGTGGCAGTGCTTTTTCAGCCTGAAAAAAAAAAAACCCAAAACAAAACAAAAAAATAACTGTATTTTGGAAGCTACTTGGACTACTTGATTAGAAAATAATCCCAGGACACCACATCCTGTGGCTTTCAACTTCCAGGCTGTCACCCCTTTGTTTAACTCAGTCTTTCCTTAAAATAGATGTGTTTAAATTGCTCAGGGAAAGGCTCTGATCCAGAATTTGCTTTTGTCACCCACTGCAATTACAAGACCCAGAAATGTCAAGACTAATCTCAGTTCACATTTCTTTTCAATACTGGGATTTTAGTTGTCACAGGGCTGGAGAGGGGGAGTTCTGTTCCTTACAGGGGCACCAGCAGATCCTCATCCGTGGTGGGACTCATGTTCTTCCCAGCTGAAGCCTCTTAGCAGACCTGACTATTCAGTCATTAGCTGGGTGTGGGTGGCTTGTGGAGGTGGGGATGCACTTTTCTTCACTCACAAATGGAGGGTGAGGTGAAGTGGGGACTTTTTCTTCTTTTCAGATTTTTTTTTTTTTTTTTTTTTTTTTTTTGTAGATTTAAATGCATTGTGTTGTGTTTTGTTGGTTTTTAAGATGAAGATTCTGTGTAGCTGCCTTGGGCTTGTGATTATGGTGCTGATAGAAACTGTCCTGAGCTTCCTGTAGTGTCTCTGTGGTGGGGCTGTAAGGAGGTGGGTAGCTGCAAGGTGATCCTCCTGGAGCTGAAGTAGTGGTTGTTGAGCTGAGCAGTGACAGAACTCGGCTTTATGAGTGAATTGGCTGCTTAGGGGGTCTTGGGAGGACCTGGATGTGGGACTGTGAGTTTGGAGGCTGCCAACAAGGAAGAGTACAAACATGTAGCACCAGAGAGCAGAGCAGTATCCAGCCATTGTTGTCTGGATGGCTTATGCAGTTACTGAGCATCCATGGAGGAGACTGACGGTGGGGGCCAAGGCTGTTGCTTGCTTTCCTGTGGGCTACTACTGCCCTCATCCTAAGGGGGAATGGTCTTGATTTGACTGGAGAGGCACGATACGTGCTGTGCACGGAGATCACGGGCTCTAAGGTAAGTGTAGTGAGTTTGACCACTTTCTTTTGCTGGGTTTCCACCCCCACTCTTTTTTTTTCTCCTCCTTTCCTGAGGACAGAAAATGATGTTGATAAGTGTAAAAGGAGTCCCAGGATTAAAAATGTGGACTGTCTGCCTTTTCTAAATTGGGGAAGCCTGCTCCTACTCTCCATCTTGCTACTGACCCTGGTGCTTTGGGAAGGAGTGGAGCAGAGCTGTGGTGCAAGGGGATGGCGTTTGAGCCTTCTAGTCCTTTATTGTTGTGTCCAAGTCATGTTTGTGCAGTCCCTGTAATCACAAGTTCTTTGTGGTTAACTCCTGGATGAACTTGATGTAAATAGCCTCAGTATTTTTTGAGAAAACAGGAGAAAGTGTGGTCTTGAGATTGTTTTTCTGATTTCATGTAGTGTGCAAGACAGCCAGGTGGGAATCATGTGTTCTGTGCTTGAGCTAAGTAGCTCTGCTAGGTACAGCTACCTGCTTTAATCCCTGTGTTAGAACTCCTGCAGTTCCTGGCATGGTGTTTGGAAATATTTTATAACTCTGAAGAAACCAGATGTGCCTCAGCTGTTTGTGGCTCCGACTTTATCTACTTGCAAACAAATGGTAACACTCAAAAAACAGTGTCTGAGATGGATAACATGGCCCATCCACCTCAGCTGTGCCACAACCTGTGGAGAGTATCCTGATACCAGGTGGTTTTGTGTGTAGATGCTCTTACACGATTTGGGACAGAAAAGGAGGTTAAAAACTCACCAGAACTGGCAAGTGCGTCATTTCTTGTGTGTGTTGCAATGCATGTGCTGTTATCACACTTAGTTCTGAGCTATGCTCATATCATTGCCGTGCAACAAACCTGTTATCACAGGTTAGCTGTAGTTCAGCACACAATTGTCTAATTAGTATTGTAGTTAATTATATTCCAGTGGAAAATATCTCAACTCTGAGCTTCTAGAGCATCACATAGACAACTTTATATGGTAGAACAAAAGAAGAAAGGGCTTGGCAATCAATTTCAACAGTATTTGGTGGACCTTAAACATACATTAAAGTACTTGGTTTAGGATGAAAAGCAGACAACAGCATCAGATGTTGCAGCTTGTCTGGGAGGTATGGGATCAGTCCAATAGCCTTAGCTAGGAGTTTTTGGCAAACTCTTTGCTGCTTTAGGATGCTTGTGATGCCTGTGATCATCCCCGCAGCATGTCACTGCTGGGAGTTGGGGTAGGGGAAGGGAAAGAAACTTTTGCCTAAAAAGATTACTGAGGAAGGTTTCCAGGCTAAACCTCTGTTGTCACCTCTCACAGCTGGAGTGATTTTTTTTTTTTTAAGAAAAAAATAAACGGTCTTTGAGTACAGGATTTTGGGGATTAAGTGGTTAATACTTTTATATAAACCAGTGTGTGTGCTGTGGTTTACTGGCATGTACCGCTGCTTTCTGATGGATGAGAAATGGAGGAGCTTAAATTTTGCCTTCTCTCTTCTGATAAGTCTGTTGTAGAAATTGCCTTGGTATGGCTGTCTGTAGACTAGAGCACAATTCTTGGGTCACTGTTCTACAGCAGGAAAACCAATATGGTATCATTATGCAGGCTTGTGGTATACAATGAGCCAGCTACTGCTCCAAGTAATAGTCTTAGTCGAGGTTTTCAAATACCACTATGTGAATTTCTAGAGCTGTTGTCTGTCTAAGGATTTATTTGAAATAATTTACCTGCACATTGTTAATTACTTGTGAAAAGCCAAGGAACCATGGTCCAAATCCAGCAAGATTGATTCAAATAGTCAGGAGTCTTTCTTACATCAGTGATGCACAGCACTAGATCAGGACAAATGCTGAGTTATTTCCATCTGGAGGGAATGACTGAAGCTTTTCCCACTTCCCCAGTTTGCCTTGGCATCCTCCTCATGGTTCACTTGAAGAGACTGGAGATTTACACTGGGATGCTTGCCTTAGGGTGAAGGAGCCTCATTGTGTAGAGTTCAAGGCTATAGATTATGTTCCTTACTCAAGCTTCGTAACTTCTCACACAATGTGTCAGCACACGCCAGGCACATGGAAACGTCTTCCCTGGGGTTTGGTCTGGAGAAGCACTCAAACTGGCTGCTTGTTTCTGGGCTATGAAAGGAGATGACTGATAGTCAGGTTTTAAATCAGATGGGATGAATGATTTGTACTGTGCTGCTTGTAAGGCTGAGTCCATAACCATGATGAGGCTGGGAGCAGTGGGTGATTAAGGTGCGATGGAAGGGTGAAGAACTTCTCAGTGGTGTTTGCACCAGCAGCCCTGGAGACTACGAAACTTTCTTCTGTGTCACTGCCTGCATTTCAAAGGTCTTTGTATTGATTAGTTGGAGCACTGATGTCTGCTCCTCTGAGCTCTTAAATTTAATCCAAGTGCTATAGCAAGAGGCTAGAATAATGAAGGTACTTTAACAACTCCAACAAACAAATCAGCCTTATGAACATGAAGTCCCATCTACAGCATCGTGATAGTGACAGGTTGAGACATTTCAATTGCCAGACTAATATGTGGTGATTCGCTGTCTGTATGTAAGGCTAAAAATGCTGTTGCTTTCCTTTTATGCTTGTGGGAAGCAAATTGCTGACATGGTTATTGGGTGGGATGGGAAGGGAGGAGTCTCCAGCCAGCAGCTGGCAAGAGGCAGGCCCTGAGGAGAGGAGTGGGAAGTAAGGATGATTGTGATTATGCTTTGGGTTATTTGAAAACTAAGCTGCTCCTTGAAAACTGCCCCATGGTAGCTGGCAAAGTGCTTGTGGGGTGGGTTGGAGAGGCTGGTGTGCTTTCTTAGGAGGCTCCATGTTATCATCAAACAAATAACATCCCCTTCACACTGTTGACCACTTTGACGCTTCTCTTCCTGCAAGCCCCTGTGTCTCTGCATTGCTGGCTGCTGCTGGGTACCCAAATATTGCTACTGAGCAAGAAGAGAAGGTTTGCAATAATATGACACTTGCCAACCCTCCCTGATCTTAAATGTTCCACTACTTGTGGGATTCTGTAGGGTAAGTCCCATCCCTTGGGCACCTCAGATAGAAGTTAAAGACACTGGTTGACTTATTGTCAGCCTTGCACAAGACTGACCTTGACTTAAGACCATTTCTCAGCTGAGTGATGATTCTTGCATTCAAAGTTTTACAAAACTTGCAGAGCCTACATCAAAGCCATTTTATGGCTGTACCTCCCTTTTGTTTCAAACTTGTCACTTGAGAACTTTCTCAAATGTGTATGTGGTATTTTCTGTGATTGGATTCCATTTGGACTAAAAAGGTGGTTTGTAGAAGTGGTCTGTTTCTGCCCTGAAAAGGCTGCGTAAGTGGAAAAATGCAATGCCTAAGGGATGTTATCTTTCTGCCAGTCACATATGGGTCTGAGTCCAGCTTGTAAAGCCAGTTCCCTGCACTTTACTCTTCGACAAGGCTTTATGCTGATTCATAGAGTAATTTTCACCTTACACAGCAAAGGTTGGTTTTAGTTACCTAAAAACATGTTGGCAGCAGATGTGTTGGAGCACTTAGGGGAGGTGTGGAGTCCACCTATGTGTGTGCAGTAGCCCTGCAGCATCCAGATAAGTATGGTCTGAAGCAGCTCCTGCCACATACAGGGATTGTCCCATAAATCTTTTCCAAATAACCAAGCTGCTTTCCTCCTCCTCTTCCCTAAAGCTGTTGCTAAAACTTTAAGTTGATAGCCTGCTCCCATGCTGGAACCAGTTGCCTGTGCTTGCCTCGGAGAAAAGGGCAGCTGCTCTGGGGGAGTAGATTTTCTTCATAGCCATTGCTGTTGGTCATTCTGGGGGCACTGAGTTTCACAAGAACAGTTGGCAGGTGCCTCAGATTTAGAGCTGCAAGAGTAGTGCTTGTTTCTCAGTGGTTATTGCAGCCCACCAAAACTTGCGAAAGAGGTCTTTCAGCTTCCTTCAAACACCAGAACTGACACTTCAGCATGAAGTGTGTAGCTTTAAGGTGTCCTACAGGAGGAAAAAGTACCTATATATTTGTCTTTAATCAGAGTGAAGAATTCAGTGTGTATCTTGAACGGGGAACAGAAGACATGATGGAAATGGATGCTCTGCAGCCTCATTTGATCCTGAGGGGCCTCCTACACCAGCTGCTCCCTTGCTTGTGTGATGTGACCCTCCAGCCACCTGGGCTGTGCTCTGCCTCATGTGTGGCTTGAGTAGTTCCCATTAGTGTGTGGCTAAATCAACAGCTTTTATTTCAGTTGGGAGCACTGAGCACTGCCATTATGAATTCTTCCCTGTCCATCTGTGAGTCTTTAAAAGCTAAAAGGTGTGCTCAGGCTGAACTTGGGGGCACAGACTGGCACGTAATCTTTGTACATAGTGCTCTGAACAAGATACTTGGAAAAGTGGGGGCGGTGCCCCTGAAGTGAACAGAAATGTTTTTTTTCCTCCTGAAAGCCTAATTTTCCTTCTTTCAGGAGTTTTGGCTGTTGCTGAGAGCTGTCAGTAGCTGTAGGAATGGGTAGATTTAAGCAGGAAGCTGTTCCAGCAGAAATGGCTGTGCAGTGTCAACTGGAGCCAGGTGTAACTTTATCCTAATGCATCTAGAGAGACTTTTTTTTTTTTCTTCAAAGCACTCCTAAACTGAGGTTGATTTTATGCTTCTTCCTGAGCTGACTATGAAATATCTTCTAGCAAGATGCTAGAGGACAGGATTAGGAGGGAAGGAGTTTTGCTGGAAGCCATCTGCCATGTGGGTTAGCAGTAATCCTTCCAGCCTAGCAGGATCTGGGGTGGGAACAGGCAAGGTCAAGCCCTTTGATTATACCTACGTATCCAAAGGTAATCCTGGATACAGAAAGCCTCCAGTTATCAGCGTGCAATGCTGTAACAGGATGCCTGCAGCAGGCTGATATTACCAATGTGCAGCACTGCTATCAAATAAGTGAAATATAGGAGCTCCAAGGGGGTGGAGGGTGGGGAAGTTTATCTCCCCTACTTCTTGCTGCTGGGTGGGAAGGATGAATGGTTGCAGGGTGGGGATCAAGGGCAACCAAATCTTTTCCACCTTTCAGCAGTGGCAAAGCCAGAGATGATAAAATTGCCCATCCAGCATTGGTGTCAAGGGTTTTAAAAGGATATTGAAAGCTTGGAAGGTATGTAGAAGGAAATGCCTTGGAGGGAGGGAATGTGAGAACTCAATCTGCTTAGTCCTTATCAAACTAAGGACTGGGTGACTTAATTACACTGTAAGTACTTTCCCAGATAACAAAGAGCACTTTAATCTTGGGGGGGAGGGAAGCACAATGAGAGCCTGTGTCTGAAGGATAAAATCAGACCAATTCAGGCTAGAAATACTGTGCAGTCTGCTAATGACTTCCACCCCAAGGGGGAAATTGTCTGCGGATGGCATGAATTGGCCAGACTTGCCTCTTGACTGAACCAAGCCCCTCATTTGGCTGACAAGGTGATAGTCATTACAGTGGTCAGATGGGAAGAGGTGTTTCTCTGGGGGTGTAGGGAATGGGCTCCCTTGTCAGCACTGTAAGGCTGCAGGATCCAAGTTCTGGGACTCCTGGTCACCCTTGGTCATCTGGCCAACCTTTTTTGTACTGGCCGTGACAAGGCTGTCATGCAGTTAAATGGGCTGATGGTCCTGCCTTGGCCTCCACATCCACAAACTGGTGTGCAGAATGTGTTCAATGAGACAGTGGCAGACATGGTCTTCCCTTGTGCCGAGTTTGCTGGAGACTGTGTGGAAAGCAGGCTGTACTCATATGTGAGTAGAAAAATTACTTCTGCTAGCTCTATTCTTGCACTTTTATCACTGCTGTTGGCATTAAAAGGGCATTGTATCCAGATTATTCATGCACTGCTAATAACTGTGGAGTGCTGTGTGCTAGATCTGGCTTTCAGTTGCATCCAGCACTTCAGCTGTGCTGAAGCCAAGGGATCTGTACTGACAGATCTGAGGAAAGTAAGAATTTGATATGTGCATCCATTTCCAAAGCATGGCTACAGAACAAGAACAGCATGATCTCTGCTACTGGCATAATTCCATTTAAATGACATATCTGCAGATGGAAAAGCTGCCAATGGGTCTGTCTGGTGGTGTAGAGAGAAATGGAGCACCAGGCTTAGAACACCTGATAAAATAAGTTTTTTTCTTCTCCTTTATGAACTGGAGACGAAAGGTGTGTGGGTCAAACAGATCTCTTTGTTACAAGCTACAAGGAGACAATGGATCCTCAAAGGAGGATACAGGAGCATAGAAATGTCCACCTAAAATACTTCTCTGTACTTGCCCTAATGCTGGAGGGATGCAGGATCTGAGCCCTGTATGTAGGGGTGTAAATGGGATGGTGAAACTTTGGGTTGGCACCACTGAGGATGAGAAGCCTTCAAGGAAACTTTTCTCTTGATGAACCCCATTTGCAAGAAAATGGAGTGTCTTTCTCTGGCACCGGGAATGTGACTTGCTAACACAGCCCTGGGGGCTGCAGGCAGCTCTGTTCTCTCTGCTCTCTCATGGCTCCAGAAATATGATGGTGTCTTTGAGGAAGAATCCTTGTTTAATTAAGCTGTATGTGATGGAGGTGACTTTGAATGAT
Source organism: Megaceryle torquata (assembly GCA_024611175.1). NCBI lineage: Eukaryota > Metazoa > Chordata > Aves > Coraciiformes > Cerylidae > Megaceryle > Megaceryle torquata. The sequence goes on from JANIJG010025513.1 coordinate 182,596, forward strand.
TTCCTTTGTTAGTGGCTGTCTTGCCTGGGGAATGCTTTGCCTTGTTCTTAATGAAACGTCTCCCTTCTGCTGTGGATGGAAAACTGTCTGGAGATTAACGAAGACCCAGACCTTCCAGAGGTGCCCTTTGTTCTCAGGGACACCTAAGATGTGTTTGCTTTTTGTGGGAAACTAGCTATCTAGCAGCAAGATAACCAGCTCCCAGGCAAGCAAGTAAATAAACTGGATGTGTCAGCCCAAAAGGAACTGCTTCCTATGGATGAATGGAGAGTTGTTGGGGGCCCAGGGGCAGGATGGCAGGACTAGGACCTAGTCATGTGTTCAGCATTGAATGTTGCTGGGTACTAACTAGTGTAGCAGAGCTGCACCTTTGCTGCCGCACAGAATAAGATGAGAGACCAATGTTCTCAACCTTACATGTCAAACTTGAACATACCAAAGCATACCTGTCCGCTGCATGTAGTGCTAAAGAGCAAAGGAGCTTGGACAGTGTCATGGGTGGAAAATGCAAAGGCTCCACTGTTGCAAGATGATACTGGAACTACCCACAGCAGGATGGAGAGCTGGGCTCAGGCCCTGGACAGTCCCTGTGATCTCCAGGATGATTGGCCTGTAGCTCCAGCCATACAACCAGATGTCAATAAATAATAAGTGCTACAGACGCTTGCATTGACTTTGTGTGCAGAGCATTGAAATCCCTCTTATTGTTAATAATTCTCAGTCTAATTTATTTCTCCATTCAAATCAAGACTTTTCCCAGAAGCTGTCTGTTAAATCCCAAGCATGTTTTGTAATTGGCCCCATTTCCTCAGGAGCTCTGCAACAGCAAAGCAGCTTTTGTCATCTTTTCATTCCTCATGAAACTTTTATTTGCTGGTGAAGAATTTTTTTTTTTTGTTCAGTCCTTCCAGGTGTGGCTCAAGGGAAGCTGGGGGCTGGAGGAGCAGTTTCTCTGCTCCTCCTGACAGCATTGCTAATTTCTCGATAAGACAGATGATCAGGAGTCATATATATGACTTGGTCTTTCCATATTTCCTTTTTGGTTTGTTTTTGGACTTTTTTGGTTTTTTTTATTGTTGGGAAGTAGCTAGGGATGCAGCTGAGGCTATTCCTGGTTTGCTGGGCAAGGATCCTCTGGCTAAGGAAAAGTCAGGATCTCTGGATGCTGTCAGGTGCTGCTGTGGGGCTTTGGGTAAATACTGATGCACTGGTGGAGGGGCCATACACACAGAAAACACTGTTCTAGGAGTGTCCTGTGCATCAGGGGGCCTGCTGCTGCCAAAAAGCTGCATGCGGGAGTTAAAAGGAAGAAATCTGAAGGAAATCCTGCAGCTGTGGGCTGCAACAGCTGCAGTACTCTGAATAGTGACCTGTTTTCACCTTGGTGAAAGATCCTGCTGCAATTCTGTGCCTGTGAACATGTCAGAGGCAGCTGCGGGTCTCTGCTTCCTCTGTTTGCCTGCAAAGTCTGCCTCATGTAAAGACATTACTGGGAAACAGCAGAGACCATCAACATCAGATGGATCTAACCCTGCTGCAACTTTGAACAACTGGAGGTGGTGCCTAGATCCTGTTTGCTGGGATGGACTGTGTTAAGGGGAAGAGGGGTGTTGCAGGCAGTAGTGCCATGTAAATGTGATGCTTTTTCCTTGGTCTGGCCAATGCAGGCAGGGTCACAGCCCTGAGCCCTTCTTACTTTGGGGGTGCTGGAGTCACCCCAGCAGCTCACCGTGGCCAAGTGCAAATGCAACTTGCACGCATTGTCAGGTAAGAGCTTCTCCTCTTGAGAGCCCGAGGGCTTGCTCTGGATAAATTGACAGTGTCAGCCCTTGTGTTGCTGAGCAACCTGGTAGGCAGCCCGTGGTGAAGGAGCAGGTTGTGAATTAGAGAGGGATCCACATCTCCTGCTGACTCTAATCAAGGTCCTGGCCCTGGATACAGATTGCAGCCTGGTTTGGCTGCTCCTCTTATCTCAAGCTTGGGGTGAGTGTTTATAATGCTGTAGTGTTCACAGCTTCCATCCAACAGTGTTTGCATTTGCTCCTAGTGTTTTGATCATGGTAATAAATTCTAGCTCCTCTGGCAAATTGAATCTCACCTAGGAGGCTACAAGTGTTGTTACCGTTGATGGACTGAGGTGCTCTGCTGTCTCTTGGCTTCTTCCAGCTCTGCAGGACTGACGCCTTTCCTCAGCAATGCCACTTGCCCATTTTGGGATCACCTCCAGGCAGGTGAGAGGCTTTTCCTCTGTCCTGTGAACTGCCTGATCCAGCAGCACTGGTGCTGTGGTGGCAGCAAGTGCTTGAGCTGGCAAGACAGCATGTTGTGAGGTGAGAGTGCTGGTGCTGTGGAGGGACAGAGGTCATCTAGACAGCCTGCAGGTGGGTCCTGAGGGTAATAAACTGTTCTCCAAGGCTTAAGCCCTGTTATGGTGAAAAAATAAGTTCTAAATCTGCCTTGTTTCCAGTTTGCCCTGGCTTAGAGAAGGTAATACATTTGGGTCTGCTATTCTAAAGCTGTTTCTAGTCTTGGGTGCACCATGGCCTTGACCTGTGACTCTTTAAAAATGAAGCTGAAAATCTGGTTCCTCAAAAAGGGAATCCCAAACAGAGACAGAGCCTGATGCTGCTGAGCAGTGAGGCTGCAGCCATCCAAAAGCAGGCAAGGAAATTGCTACATGTCTGAGTCAAGCTGAGGATAGACACCAGCCTGTTACTGCTCTGGCTCCTCTATCAGAAAGTTGCCACCTGGTGCAAATACTGTGGTGGAAATGGGATGCTTCAGACCTTCCCTGCTGAGGGTGAGGGGTGAATTGGGTTTCAGCATCTGTGAAAAAAACCCAGCTGTCTCCTGGCCAGGAGTTGGACTTGGATACAAAGTCTCTTACTTGTGTACTCCAAGGTCCCAAGGGCATGCATTCAGGTGCAGGATCAGCAGGTCAGTGAGATCTGGCTCACCAGGAGGATGCTGTAAGAAAATAGCTGTTGTAGGGGGATAGTTTTGCAGGACTAGGCTGTCCATGGTGAGATGTGATGCTTCCAAAATCCAGGCTTTTGGTACCCAGAAAGTTATTTGCTGCAACCTCACTGTCAGTTGAAGGTTAAATCCCTTGAGATCTGTCCATGTTGCTTCTTGCTAAGCTAGTGAGGCTGGGGCTGTCCTGATGAGTGGCTCATCTCAAATCTGCTGTCCTAGTGCTGCTTGTGAGAAATCCCTGCAGCATCCATCACAGTTTCCTGGTCCCTGAAAATCCTGCATTGGTTTTGCACGTTGCTCGTGAAGGCTCATTTGACTGGTGTTAAATATTTTGATCTGTTCTCATTTGCCACCTACTCCCCTGACCTGCTTTGCACTGTGACTTTTCTCCTGGCTGCAGCCTGCAGATCCCCAACATCATTCTCCATTAGGTGACACCTCTTTACCGACATTTACATGCTCAACGTACAATCAGATAATTGCTGTGCAATTTCACACTCAAGTGATTTATTGCAAGCTCATCCAGTCGGTGACTATAATAATTAATCTGGAAATTAAACTTGCTTTTAAATTAAGCCATGCCTTATAGTAGCATGATGGGTACTTGCTAATTCCTTAGATTTAAAGGGTGGTGTCACTTGCTTCTTCCATCCAAAGAAACCATGGTGGCTTTAGTGTGACCCATCATTCCCAAGTACGGGGGAGCCAAAGCAGTCTTGGGGCATCAAGAGCAAAGGGTGAGGTGAGGCAGTTTCTTGGAAGCCATCAGTACCAGGAACTGAGTGTCATGTGAATCAGACCAGTTCACTCAGCAGGCTGGAAACTAATGCTAATCCCAAATTTTACCTCTAATCCCCTGATGTTGGACTTGATTTAAAATAGCTTGAGAATAAGGGAAAAAAGATTTATTATTTGCTTGTTTTGCAGCTTCCACGGGGCTACGTCTCCCTGATCCAGACAGGAGAGTCAATAGGTCTTAAATGAGCAATGCTTGGTACAAATACCTCAGTAAATACCAAATGCTTTTTCGGTTTTCTGCAGCTTTTAAGAGTTTGGGAGGAAACAAACATTATATGGGGCCATCTCTCAAGGAGAGCAAAAGCTGCTGGGAGGTGTAAGCAGTCAGAAGTTCATAATTTCTGCAAAACCACCCCTTTCTATGCAATATGTGGTTGGTCTAAACTTTAAAGCATTCCTACCTTCCTCTTTGTTTGGTTTCCCTTTAAGTGAATCCTTTCAGAGATGCTTGTAATAATAATTCGTCTCCATTTGAACGGGGTGGGGTGGGTGGTGTGGGTCTTGGGGGCTGTGGTGCCTGTAATGCTAAACAGTAGCCATGCGGGTTATCTCGCTCTAGCAGTCCCTTGCATTGTGACTGGCTTTCCCCCTTCCTCCTGCAGCTGGGAGCCCAGGTCCCACTCATTCATTCATTAATCCCTTTCATTCCCTGCTCATTTGTTCGTATCCTCTGCAGCATGGGGAGAAAATTGCAATCCCGAAAACAAACAGAAATTGGTCTTCTCTTTGGAAAGAAAAGTCAGTCCATTTAAATCGTTTGTTCTCTTTGAGATTTGCCTGTGTGCAGATGAGACAGAGGTCTCCTATAATAGAGTCGAAGCCTTGGTGCTGAGCAGGGACAATAGAAGGGAACCCACACCTGTTTCTTTTGTATCCTATTCTCTCCCTGTGCCCACCCTGCTGCAAAGGGGATCAGATGAATTTTTCAGGGCAGATGGATAAGTTTTAATGATGTACCTCTGTACTCCTCTGGCCTCTAGTAAACATGATTAAAGCCAAGAGATTTGCTGATTGTAGTCTTCAAAAGAAAAGAGTTACTCCCACCATGCAGCACCACTACTGCTGTGAAGTTTCTTTTAGCTTGTGCTCAGAGAGGGTGCTGGGCTGTGAGTCCATGCGTTTGCAGACTTACCTGCCAGGATATTGACCCTTTTCCTGGCTGTGTGTGCACAGAATCCTGTGGCAGCTCAGGAAGGGACAGGGTCCAAACCCAAGAGCCTGGTCCCCTCCCACAGGCATGGGAAAGCGTGGGACCCTTCGCCTCTTGGACTTCTGGGAGATGGCAGTAGAATCTCTGTCTCCTGCCTCATTCCAGATGATCCCCTCTCTTAAACTTGTCTTATGCTGGGAAATAGCTCAACCTGTAAATTTGCTGGATGAGCAGTTTTAATTCTAGATAAGAGACACAGGAGCCCAACCTGTCCAGCTTCCCACCATAGTCAGACTGGGGCAGAACATGTGTCTGTGGGGAATGGGGCTGTACTGAGCTGAGTGAGCTGCAGCAACTGGTGCAGGTTGTGAGTCCCAGCTCCTGGTCTGTGCTGGAGACATGGCAACCTGGGAACAAGGGACGTCCTACAGAGCCTAAACCAGGCTGCTGACATGGGTGGTGGAAGAAGGTTTGGGGAACTTGCTTTGTTGTCTGTAATTGGAGGCTGACCTTTTTTTTTCCCTGCAAAAGTAGGATGGAATAAGTAATTCCAGGTTGGATGTGAACAAGCTATTTAACTACTGCAGCCCATTAGCTGATGCTTAATATCTAAATTTTCCAATTTGCAGAGATGTTGACCTACTCAACTGTTTGAGGTGCTCTAGAAGTGGCTGCTGCCTTCTGAATTGTCTCTATTTAAAGCTCAGCAGAAACTTTAATGTTTTGTCCCTGTCTCATACAAGGAACTTCTTTTCTATTCTGAAGAGTTATCAGCTACATTTACTGTCAAGAAGCTTGGGAGAGTAATGAACTCTGGAAACTACTTATCTGTCTTCTGAAATAAAAAAAAAGTTTTTCTCATGGAAACCAAATGGTATCTTGCACTTAGCAAAAAAATAAAACATACACCATCTCAAATGTCATCTGCACACAAAACTGCTCACAACCTACAAAGCAGAAATTGTTTAATGTAATGACTGACAGGGCTTAGTTACTTTAGTTTTTTTTTTTTTAGACTTTTTAGTTACCAGTCACTTCCTGGAGGGCAATATAGTGAATTAATTATTGCAAAGTGAACTGAGGAGTTTTTGCTTTGGATGAGCCCTTTCACCCCCATTCCATCCAAGTGAAGCAGTGCTGTTACTTCCGTAGGATGTAGCTTACCTTATAGGATGAAGGGTGCTGTTACCCAGTACTGGCAGTCCTTCACTGCCTCTCTGACATGGCTTTGTCCTTCAGCATGCTTGGAAGTGGATAATTTTGCCTAACAGTTTGGGAAAGATTTGCCTACCACAGCGCTAGAAAGCAAAGACATCCAGAAACCTGTCCTGCATCACTGTTGGTGATGTGCTTATGCTGGAGACTCACCACTCCATGGAGGCAGAGCTTCTGTGATCAATCCAGAGAGGTGTCTGCAGCATGTTGGGCCACTGTCTGCCTGAACAGATGCTGGAAGAAGCACTGCTGACTTTTGCCTTGTTCAAAACCTCTTGGGTTTGCTTTTTCGCTACTTTAATTCTCCACAGGCAAAAGTGAGCCTCCAGTTTGATGCAAATGAGTAAGCAGAGGTATTGGGAGAAGCTGTTGCTCAGCTCGCAGCTGGAGCATGGTCCTTTCTGGAGGATGCAGCACACAGACCTGGGCTGACCTTGGCTGCAAAGGATGTCTCTGAATATGTGCTTTGCTTTGACAACTCAGACTAAAACTCCCCTAAGCCTCACTGCTCTGTGTAATTCATCGTCTCAGGCTTTGTATCTCGGTGCTTTTGCTCCTCACCTCTGGTTAGAGGCAGAATGGCAGCTGCACAGCCTCATGCTCTTCAGCCACTGTCACTAAATCAGCCAAAGTGCCATTGCCATTTCTTGTTTAAAACACTGGCTGCACTAAAAATACCTCTGCCCCTGCAACCCTGACGGTGAATGGAGGAGTTGGGGCTGCAGGGGCCCAGGAAACTGCTCAGCATGACAATACATCTCTAGTTGTTCATGTACAAGGTTTGGTGCTGGGTGGATGAGGTGAAAACACTGGTGGGTGATTCATAGGCGAGTCACAGGACCTTTGGCTGGAGGGAATTGTTGCCCCCGGGTTGCAGCAAGGGGAGAGGATTGAACTGAGCTCTGCTCTAGAATTTAAGCCATGTTAGGTCAAGGATGTCCTTCCACAAAGATCTTGGCAGGTGCTTGCTGGTGAAAAATGTCCAGCTTCCTCTTCGTGTGGCTGCTCAAACTACTAGGGACTGGTCGGGGTTGGGTTTAGTGTGTTCTAATTAAGCCTTAGCTGTTTACTGTTCTGTTGCCCCATCTTTAATGTTGAATGACCTGGTCCTGCTCAGATGTGAAGGACTTTCTGGTTTTGCAGCTCTTTAAGGATAAAGAACATGAAAGGTTGAGCTTTAATTATGGCATTAAATTAATTGAAATATCCTTTAAAAGCTGCAGGTAAAAGTAGAAATTTGGGATGAGAAAGTGCCTTGCTGCAGGGGCAGCTGGTTTGTCAGGCTGGATTTGAGAGTTTGGGGTGTCTACAAGAGGATAGAGAACTTGTCTGCCTTCTTGCAGGGTTAAAACTGGAATAGCTGCAGTAGTTGCTAAACAGGCTCTTCATCTGGAAGACACACAGCTGCAGAGGCCATATTCCTCCTCTGTTGGTCTGCAACAGTGCTGCCTGGTTGCTTCTCCTCCACCACTAACTCATAGGAGAAACGAGCTTTTGGAGCTGTTGTTTTGTGTTTGAGCAAAAGTGGGGAAATGCTAATGGAATATGCAGCACTTTCCACTCACTAGTCCTCTTAGGTGTGATTAAAATGCGTTCAGGCTCCTGGGAGGAAGAGAAGTGCCTCCAATGTGGTAGTCTTAGTCTTGGTATTTCATTTAACTTAGTATAGTTTCATGGCTTGTCTCAAAAGGCCTTATTAAGAAGGTAAGGTGTGAATTCATTGTGAAGTCACCAGGAGGAACACTGCCTACAGCAGCAACATGGTGGTGATGTGATTCATAGTGCTGTGCTGGTCTAGCTGTCTGGTTTGATTTTTAACTGCTGCTGCCCTTTTCTTCAGTCAGCTTCCCACTTGAGGTAGAGGAAATTACATGTGATCCCTGGGAAAGATTTGTCACACCCAGCATGTACTCAGATGATGTTGACCCTGTTATGGCAGAGTTGAAATGCCAGAGGGTTAGAGTCCTGTCATACCAAGCACCAATAGCCAAGGATAAGAACCCAAAATGACTTGTGGTTACAGGGTGGCAAGTGGGTGGGATACCTCACAAGCATATCTCATGGGCACCTTCCAGGTATATGCAGAACTGAGAAGTTGCTGCCATCTATCCTTGTAGACCCTGAAAAGCTGTTTTGCTATGCTATGAGGGGGAGTTTTGCAGGAGGAAGGATGGTGCCCATGTTATTGGGTTATAAATGGTGTCAAGCCTGTCTGATGGTCCTGGATTCTTGGGGGCTGCAGCACTGCAGTCATTAACTGGAGCAAGTCAGGTATTTATGTTGCAGTTATGCCCAAAAGAAGGCCAGGACTGAAAATCCAGAAAAAGAGTCAATGAAGATGAGTCCTCGCTCACTGTGCGGATGCATATGGGATGTCACTGGCAGGGGAGGCAGAGCCAGACTGGGGAGCATCTCAGCTGTGGGCTGGAGGGCCCTGTGAGAAGCAGTGTGGCCAGTCCTCAGTGTCTCACAGCTGTATTTGCTATACCTGATGGAAATGGCCTTTTTTGCCCTGCCTTTGTGCAAAGCTCCAGCTTCTGGAGAGAAGACTTGGTAACAGTATCCAATAGACTCTCTGGTCTCTAATGACTCACTGATACTGTTATCAACTCATTACTCCATGCTGCTCTGCCTAAATGGACAGTTAATTTGCTTGTAACAGGCACTACTAGTTTCCATCCCTTAGCCACTTTGTTATTGATGTAACTGCACCCAGCAGCAAATTAATTTGCTGCTGCTTCATTGGCCCAGAGCAAATTGCTTGGAGATGTATCCTACATTCATAGATGGCAGACTAGACTTGGCAGGGTGCTGGGTGTCAACTACACCCTTCTGTATCAAACTTTGATTAACAACTCGTGCTCGGCGGGAGGGAGGTGTGCTTCAGAGCAAGTTGTCAGGGCCCAGGGTGCTTACAACCTTGGTCAAGGATCTTGAGCTGAGGTGAAAATAGGAAGGGGAGGGTGCTGGGTAACCTCCGAAGTTAACAGCTCTTTGTGGGAATAGTTGTGTCATTTGACATCTCTTCCCTGCTGCAGACAGTGGGCTCTGATGCAGACAGATGCCATAGGTTGGGGAGAGCCCCGTGGCAGGGCAGAGCTGGGAGTGAGCTGTGGTCTGTCTGCTTTGGAGTGAGGGTCTCGGTGTGGCTGGGCTTGAAGTGCTTTAACCTGCACATGCAGGGCTGTTCTTTAGCTGGTTTATCTTCACCCAGCGCAAGCACAACATAAGTGAAGTATTCCTTCTTTTCATGGCATTGATGAAAGTCTTAACATCAATGATCTTAAATTAATGATATGTTGAAAGCTCAAGTCTAAGGGAGAAGGAATTAATATCCTTGAAACCTGTCTAGTTCTGCCTCTTCTGACACCTCCTAATTTTCCATGTAAACTGACTTATGGATCTTTGGCTCAAAGGCTGTGTTGTGTGCTGGGGGAGTCTGGCGTGTCTGCTAGGAAATTATCCAGCTTAATGGCAGGGTTATAATTGTGCTGTAGCTATTCAGATCTACCTCCCCATGTGGACACCGTATCTGTGACTATCTGAATAATGACTGCATTTAGAGCAGTTTAGCGTGCATTTCTGGTTTGTTTAATACTGTATGCCAGGATGCAACAGGCCCCTGTGTGCACAACTGTGCTCATAATAAAAAAGGATATTTAATCTTTCTGTTGTATTGACTCAACTGCGCAGGAACAGCAGGAATACTTCTTACGCACACACCTAGAAGAATAAGCTCAGGCTTCAGCTTATCCAAGTAAAATAAATTCACCCCGAATTTTGTAGAAAGTAAATAAAGGTGTGAGAACAGCTGCAGGGAAATCCATTCAAAAGGTATTGATTCACTTGATTCTGGATCTGTTACTGTACAACAGTACAGACTGAAGTCTGTTTCTGACTTCACAGAAAATCAGATGTGGGGGTTGGCATTTAAATCTAATTACAATAGGGAAAAAAGCTGGGCGAGTCATTCAATCAACTGAAATTCTTTCTGCATTTAGAATAAAAAAGAACTGTTGACTGGCTGTACTTTAAGCACTGTTGATGTGAGGGCTGCATAGTACAATGAGAACTTGTCCCTTTGCACAACTGTAATCAATAAAAACAAAGTATGAAAAGAGCCAGTGTCCCTTTGCACTATGAGTTTTCTATCGGAAAATTCCCTCAATTTGCACACAGCACTGTTCCTTACTTTTAAGGCCTGAGCTGAAGATGGGAACCATAGTAACATCAATAATAAACCTCCAGAAGAAAGGGAAGTTTTGTTAAAAAAGTGTTGCTGTTAGACTCTGGAAGATGGCTATGAAAACAAATCTGTGTGAACCTGGAGGCAGAACCAGTCTGTGCCAGCCCTGGAAGCCGTGCCTGTGATGGATGTTCAGGGGATGCTGCTTTGCCTTTCTCAGGTATGGATCTGCTCAGCAGGCTGCTGGAATGGGCTCAGGCTCAGCCCAGAAAAGCCTGGTGGTTGCTTTCAGGTAGATGTGTAAGAGGACAGGGATTTTTCCAAAGTTCAGCACTGAAAATTAAATCTTAGATTAGTCCAGTTCCCCAATTTCTGGAAAAATCTCAGCAGAGATGCTCAGAGCACCAGGTTTATTCTAACCAGTTGAAATATTTTTGTCTTATCAGGGAGGAAATTAAGATGGAAAGGTGTAGATTAGAAGCTTTTACAGGCTCAGTAAGGACTTTTCATTGTTACACTGCCAACATCCCCTTGCTGACACTGAATTGCTGCTTTGTACTCTGGTGCACTGCTCCTTTCTGTCCTGAGATGGCTGTGTCCTGAAGGATGTATAAGCAGATCAAGTAATTTCTGCAGAACTGGTTTTTTGGGCTTTTCTTTGTAATGCATTTCAAAATATAAACTGTTGCTCAGATAGTAACTTTGTGAACTGCCTGTGTTGTCTTTGAGGCTTTCAATCACACTTGTAATATCTAATGGGGTAGCAAAATGATTGAAGAATTCCCACGAAGACCCGGTGCTCCTGCAGCATTATTTGAGTTCCTGCACCACTCAAACAGTCAGATACAGAATTTAAAGTTTGTGCTTCTTCACTGAGCTGTCACAATTGCACTTCATTAGTATTGATGTTTCCTCTTTAAAGGACAGATGAAACACTACTGAAGAACACTCCTGACAGACTAATGTATCAGAGCTTGTTACATGTTGCAGAAACTCGTTTCTTGGTGGTGTTTTTTTTGGTTTTGGTTTTTTTTTTGGTTTTTTTTTTTTTTTTTTTTTTTTTTTTTTTTTTTTTTTTTTCTTTTTTTTTTTTTTTTCTTTTTTTTTTCCCCTGATCCCATGTCATTAATTTCAGTGGAGGCACTGGTGTGAGAGAAGACTCTGGAATTCCTCTTGTGGCTGAGCAGTAAAGGGGGTGTTGAGGCTGTCTGTGCAACTGGCCTGTTTCCTTGTGTGATCATGGACTGTTGAGTGCCTGCAATTGCCCTGTGAGCATTAACTGCTTGGATGTGTATGCAATGTGTAAGATGCCACCGCATTTCAGAGCGGATTGAATACCCATGTGAATGTGGGTGCTGAGGCTGGGTGGCCCTCTCACCCCTTTGGAGGGTAAGTTTGGCAATGTGTGATGCTTTCCTGCCCTAAAGGGTTGCCCTGCATCTCTGCAGGAGGGGTTCCTCAGTCATTGGCATGCATGTTTCTTTGCTCTCACATTTGCACTGGAGTCACAGAGAAGATGCCTGGCTGCCTTCTGCTCCAAAGGAGCATGAGGATAAATAAAGGAGTCTCCAGGGCATGTAGGCCCTTATGCTGTTTTTTTTCAAAGAACTCTCTAAAGCAGCATCTTCTACCCTCTTGTAGCCTTCAGCATACCGGGAGATCTAGTAGGACCAGATGTAAAGCCATACCTGACTATATGCAGCCCTTTTCCCAACTGCATACAAAGCTGGACTGGTCCCCTTCCCTCCAAAACACAGAGTAATCAGCTATGCTGTGGCAACATAATGAACAGCGAGCTGAATTTGCTGGGTAAAGCCTCCCCAAGCACACAGGAGACATCCTAATTACACTGATTGGGCCATTACAATGCAGAGTTGATGGGGAGATGCTGGAATGTTGGTTTTTTTGGGTTTTTTTCTCTTTTACCCCGAGTCTGAGAGTGTCAGGAAAGGAGGGGGGAGGTCTCATTAAAATTCCCCCCAAAAAGACGTGTAATTTATTTCACACTGAACAATTGATGTTTCCCATGCTGCAGGAAGACTGAATATTAATTCCAGCCAGTGGGTCCCTTCTCACTGAGCTGCCAGTGTTCGTGTCCTTAAACCCAGAGATTGTGTCAGTACTGGCTGGGGGCTGTGGCTTGGCACAAGGTGTCTCAGCCTGGGAGCAAATGTTTATGTGCTGGGGAAAAGTATCTGGGCTTGAATAAAAGCAAAGGACAAGCAACTTGTTCTGAGAGGTGACATTTATTTTACTCTTCTCCCCCCCCTCCCCCCCTTGTTAACAGAACAAATTTGTTGCTAGAGCACTTGCAGGACTGAGCTGGTGATTGTAATGTAGAAGGTTATAATGACTTGACCTTTAAAAAAGGGAAAAAAAAAAAAAAAAAGAGGGGGTATGAAAACCCTAAAATACTTTGTGCAAGTTGAAATCCAAAGTCTTCATTTATGAGCAGGCTCAGAGGAGGACTGGAAATCCTGATGTGGACAGTCTGCTCCTTTCAAAACCTGCTTTCATTCTTCATGGGATGGACTTGGCTGCTGGAGAAAGTGCACCTACACGAACCAACCTCCTAATGGGATAAGTCAGTAAGAGCTTTAAGAAGCTCTCACTAGTACTAACTTCACCCACCATATCCACCAGCATGTTTATTCCTTCTGAGTACTCTGTCAAAATGTTAGTGCTTGGCTTTTCTCTCATCAAACTTAATGGGAGAAAAGGTACCTAGCTACATCCCTGAGCCTGCAGTGGGATGTGGGTGTGAGAAGCAGAACGAGAGCTCCTGGATGGAGCAGGAGTCTTCTCCTTGCTGTCACGGAGAGTTCTGCTTTTCCCTCAAGTGTCTGGTAGAGCAGGGCAAGGCAGCCCAGTGTTGCCAAGCTGCTGTGCTCCCAGCAGCCTGTGTAGGAAAATAATTGTAAGAGCTCCTTCAGACTTAGCAAAGGCAATTTAATAACCACCAAACACCAGAATAACTAAAATTATATCAGCCTACCTATCCTGCAGATGGAAACCTGCAGGGGACAGAAGAGCACAGGTTGGAGGCAAGGGTTGACTCATCTGTTAACTTAATTTTTACTGCAAGAAATAAGGTTTTAATGCCTAAACAAAAACCTGCATATGTCACTGTTTGACTGGAGCTTGGAGAAGCCACTGCCCCAAAGGTGTTTCTGTAGAGCTATACCCTGCAGATCTCCTTTTCTCATGCAGTGCTGGATGATTATGTGCTCAGTACCTGGGGTAGAGTCTGCTCCCTGTTGTGCTAAAAACCCACTGACTGCTGTGGTGTGAACTCAAATTCACCCTGGTCTGATGGACAGCAGAACCTGGCTCTCCTTTCCAGGGGACTAACACTGTATGGACCCGCATGATGCGGATCTTGAGCTTTCAGTGGTGCTTGCATTGTTCAGCTGCTGTTTTGAGGAGGATGATACTGATATAGTCTGATTTTGCTTTGGACAAGGAATCCTTCATAGAAAGGCTCAACCCCAAGGAGTGTTGTCATTACTCCAGCATCAGGCTGCAGCAGGGACAGCAAAAGATACTGAGCTGACAACCCTGAAGGCTTTTCTAACATGCTTGTTCTCGGTGTGTCCCAAAGTGCTTTTGAAAGCACCACTCTGTGCAATGTCTTGTCTCATACTGAAGTAAGAGTGTAACTTCGCAGTAGTTGAAGCCCAGCTCTACCCTTCAGGAGAAGCCAGTGCCTCTGCTTTCCCATGACCCAGACTGGGATATCAGGAGTGACAATTTCCACAGCTGACACAACTGTCCTGGTAGAAAGAGGCTGTGAGAACAACTACTACGGGGTCCTGTACCATCACAGGAGCTGTTTCCCAAATGGCATATGGGTAGGACACAAAGGCTTTAAAAATAACTATTGTCTCTTGGGCCCTCCTGCAATTGGCATCTACATCTCTTAACAAATATTTTTTTCCTCCAGTGGTGCAGTGAATTCCCTGTTCAAGTGTTGCCCTGTAAATACAGCTTGAAAATACATCTGTTGGCTGGAGGAGCATTCCAGTCGGAGATCGAAGTTGTAGACGGGACATCCTTCCTCTTTTACTTCTCTGCCGTGGGTGAGACTTCCCCGTGTGCTGCCACGCCCCCAGCTGCACAGCAAGTGGAAAGGCTCCAGAAGGACGTGAGGGTTTAGCTGTGTTGCTTTGCTAACGGGAGGTGAGAGAGAAAGGGCATTGCTGTGTGCTCATTGCATCTGGCAGCAGGACTAATGCGGAGTGAGTGGGCTGGGAACATATCTGTACCTGCTGCATGGCTCCTCTCCCACCAGTGAGTCTGTTGAATGAAATGCATCCAATTATCAGCTCAGGACGATTGATGAAACACTGATTAGTCAGGTTCTGGCTGTGTCCCAGGGGCCAGTGAGTCACCCCACCTTTCCCTCCTCCCCACTCAGCAGCCTTTAGTGTTGTTGCAGATTGGTCCTGAACAGGTTTAGCTGTGTGGAAGCTTTAGGAGGAGAAGGGTGTCTGGGAACGATGTCACTAGCCCACTGCCTAGCAGGGCTTTGGGCACCTCAGTTCAGGCTTGTCCTTAGGGTTGGCTTGGCAGAGCTGTGACTGTGTGGAAGGCAGGAGGATGTTTTGCTGCCTGGTGTGGACACAAGGATGAGGGTAGCAGAGAAGAGGTAACTGAGAAGGGTGAGCCAGGGACAGAATCCTGCAGCAACCAGCCAAGAAGAGTCCTGTTGCTAGCTGAGAAAGAAATATAAGTAACTGGATCATCTGCCCCTTGTGGGATTTTATCGAGAGGAGAGCTGCGACATGTGGCTTAAGTCGTACCTCTAAGGACAAGGATGGGAAGAGAGGGGAAGAGGAGGGGGTGGAGAGTGAACCCATCTGTCTTCCTTGCTGTCTGACAAGGCAGCTTGTGAACAGACAGGAAAAGTGCCGGCAAAAAGTGCTGAGCAACTAGATTGAATAGTTTCTTTCTATAACACTTTAGTTTTGGGGCTATTTTTCCTCAGGTTTATTTAGCTGAGTTTCCCTCAGTTTCTCTCAGGCAAGAGAGACGATGGGCTGTGTATGGAAGGCAGGACTGCAGGGAAACATGTATTATATCTGTGCTCTTCTCAACGTGCTTTTCAGATGGACCTCTTAGTACTTCAGCTGCCTGTCTCTGTGTGAGTAGCTGTGTCCTTTTCTACTTAGCAATGCCTTTTATTCAGGCTTTGCCATCAGTAATGGAGGCAGTGAGATGGGGATCACACAACAAATACAAAGAGCAGAATGGACAAAGAGGTAAAGCTGAATGCAAACCAGAATGTCAGCAGACTCTCTAACTTAACAAAGCCAGCTCTGAAAAATATGGAAAAGGGGTAGGATGGTTGGAGTGGGTCACACCAAGGTGCACAGAAAGTGTTTAGTTACTGGAAGTCCTTACCTTACCCCCTAGGTAGGGGGACAGCTCCAAAAGCCTTTGATCAAAAAAGGTTTGTGTTTAAAGGAGAGGCTTTTGTTCATCTTGTTGGGTGATTCAGGGAAGATGGCAAAAAGTTGATGAAAAGATTGCAAAACAGACAGTGTTTAGGCATATGGACTAGGAAACCCCTTGGGAATGGAAACCATGAGCCTTTGCAGGATAGCGGGAAGGGACAGGTGCCTCTGCAGGGACACCATCTAAATGGGAAGCTTTGTCACTGGTATTGGGACCAGGTCTCTCTAGTATGTCTTTCTACCTCATATAAATGAGATCTAAAAGGATTTCCACCTAGGAAGGTGCCTGCGTACTGTGTCTTGCCTTCATTGTGATGAGATCTGGAAAAGGTCTACCCTACAAAGACCTTTTGGAGCATTGCATCCACTGGTGCTGGCCTCCCTTCTTGGTTGGCCCACAGTGTCCCTGTGGTTTTTAGCTTGTGGCTTGGCCACACTGGGTCAGACTGACTCACTTCAGAGGGGAACAGGCTAGTTCAACCATCAACACCTTTACTGGGTAAGCAAGATAATATCTTCAACGTGCTGCTCTGAGAGCCCCGACAGTTCAGCCTGCTTTCACCTCCCACATGCTTTCCTCATTGCTGGTATTCAAAGAAGGGGGAAAAAACTCACCCAACCATTGCCACCTCCTATCATGGAGAAACTTTCCAGTCCTTCCTTTAACTTTCTTATGGGAGAAAGGTAACACAATTGCTTCCCTTGTTCTGAGAGAAGCCTGGCTTGGCACAGCACACATCTTTCTCTACCTTTGTTTGCAAAATCTTTAGGGAGAGTACTGACCAAAGAGCAAAGCAGCTCCATGAAAGCTAACAGGTGAAAATTCCTGGCAGTTAAGATGGAGCAAAGACTTCAAAGTCATTAAGCTTGAAAGCTCCATGACTTTACTGCTCAGGGAAATGGTGGTGAAAAACTGGCAAGACACTGTATGGTCACAGTGTGGTTGTGCTGCTGTGGTAGCTGCAGACTGACAGAGCCTCGGGTTAAAATAGAAACCCTGTTATGAGGTTTGTTCAATGACTCAAAAAGCAACGTGCTGCATCTGTTGATGTCAAAACTGCTGGTGCTGCTCACCAGCCTACTTTGACCACCAGAGGTGAGTGAAGGGCTATGTGTTCTCTACAGAGGGTAGACTTAAGTATTGGCTGTACTTAGAAATACACACGAGTGCGGGGTGTATGCGTTATGTGACCTGTAAGTCTGTGTGGCTTAAAGTCCTGTGTGGGTGATACAGTTTTGCTGTGTAGCTATGTAAAGGTGAATTTCTGTCGTGGATAGATTGTGAGTGACTGGCAGCATGAAACTGTAAGTGTGGTAACAAATTATTTTGTACTGTTTGATGGTTTTAATTCTTCTTTATATTTAATTAGTCTACAGTAACCAGTTTCTCCACATTTCACAAAGTGTTGAACAATGCCTACACGGTCCTTTGGGAGCTCTGCGCAGGCGATCAGTGTAATCCCCCATGTTTAGCTGATCTGTGCTGTCTTTTCTCTAGTCTTTGTAACAAGCAAAGCTATTTCCTAACCTCCGACTGTTAAAGCTGCATATACAAAACACAGACATTTAATTTTCCCCCTTCTAGCTCTGTAAAGCATTTGTTATTTTGAGGAAGCTGCATAAGCAACTCTGCTTCCTTTGAGCTGCCTTTTCACAGTTTTTTACTCCACAGATCTCTGCACATGGTGGTTTTTAGTCCTGTTAAAAACCCTCTGCCTGGGGTTCCCCAAAGGCTGTGCAGACTGCGAGGCACAAGAGCAGCATGAGGAGCCAGCAGTGTGAAAATCAGCTCACTGGCATGAAAAGCCACAAAGCCGGTGTTAGCAGCAGTAGTTTTGAGAATTATTTGTAGTCCCTTGAAGCAGTGCAATTGTCATTTGCCTGATTTTGCTTGAAATATTTAGGATTAGCATCAAAATTAGACAGTTCTTGAAAATATCTTGATTGCTAAAAAATACAGCCCACTGAAGGCAGACAGAGTTGGACCAAAAGGCTAAGCAACAGACCTAGGTGAGACTTCTGGCCCCAAGGTCTCTCTTTGCTACTTGGTTCTAAGATATGAGTACAGCTATCAAAGTTTGTAGGTCAGTGACCTCCAGTATGACATTGTGTTTCAAAGGTCTGAGTTTTGAACGAAGAAGCTCTATATTGACATGCTTCTTAGGAGCTCCTGGTTAGGCCAAGAGGTGAGGAGTTGTTGGGCAGTGTTGATAGAAGTTTCATTCTCCCAGGGTGAACATTCTCCCCTCAAATCCTTTTTTTTCCCGTCCTTTCTCTTTTTTTTTTTTTTTTTTTTTTTTTTTTTTTTTTTTAATTCATCCTCTTTGGGGCCTGGTGTCTTGTCTGATAGAGTCCTCCTGTGCGGGAGTGGAAAGAAGCAGCAATGTGCAGCATCTCATAGGCTGAGGGCAGTGTAGGAGCAGAGCCCTGCAATGAGAAAGGGAGCACCTGGACTCTGGGAGGTGAAAGCCTGTAGTTTATATGCTTCACCAAGAATTGCCTGAAGCTGATGCTTCTCCATTGACTTATAGGTTCAAAGGCTTTCTGCTATGGTCGCTTCAGAGTGCCCTAGTGAACAGCCACAGTCACAGGGAGTGAATGTGGGGAAAAGTCCTCCAGAAACTGAGTCTGCTGGGTGGATTCTGGTGCCAGTTTCAGACACACACTGGCCTCCGTCATGCTGTTGTTGTTGACAGAGCTGCTGTTGCGACATGGCTCTTTTGCAGGGCGGATGGCCACTAAGAACTGGCGCTTGAAGGTTTCACTGAGGGCAATGTAGAGGAAGGGGTTGAGGCAACTGTTGGCATAGCCCAAGCTAATGGCAAAGTTGTAAGCGTAAAAGAAGGCCATGGATGGTGTGTCAATGCCGAGATGAACCAGCTGGAGGATGTAGTAGGGAGCCCAACAAATAAAAAAGGCAGAGCAGATGGCAACTGCCATGCGGGTGACTTTCTTGGTACGTACCTGGAGGCTCCTTTGGGGCAAAGGGACTACAGTGGTGGCCATGTGCTGGAGGATCTTAAAATAGACTACACAGATGACAATCAATGGCACAGCAAATGCCAGCATGAACTGATAGAGGGTGAACCAGTAGATATCAGTCTCTGGGTTGGGAAGCAAGAGAGCACAGCGGACAGTCCCATCCTCCAGGGGCATAAGACCTGCATACATCCACACTGGAATGATGGTCAGGAAGGAGAGGAGCCACACCAAGCAAATAACTAAAGCTGCAACGTATGGGGTCCGGACATAGGTAGATTTTAGAGGGTAGACCGTTGCCAGGTAACGGTCCAATGTCATCACCATAAGGATGTTGGTACTGGTGATCTGGCTGTTTGTGTCCAGGGCGGTGATGATGGTGCACAGGGGAGCTCCAAAGTACCATGAGCCATTGCCTAGGAGCTGGTGTATGAGGAAGGGCATGCCCAAAAGGAAGAGAAGGTCCACAATGGAGAGGTTGAAGATGAAAATATCAGGCACAGTCTGTTTGCATCTCAGCTTCTTCTTCTTGACGATAGTGTAGATGACAATAAGGTTCCCCACGATGCCCAAGAAACAGATGATGCTGAAGAGACTGGGCATGATCACGTTAGTGTACGATGCTGGCTTCTCTGCTACTGTTAAAACAAATGAAAGCAGTGAGTGCAACCTGGAGGCAATCTCTTTACGTCTCTGTGTGATGACCCTGTCCTGCAGCTGGATTCCCCTCAAATATGTAGCTTGGAACAATGCTTAAGACCCTCTGCAGTACTTAGAAGTTAGCTGGGGATTTGACACTGCTCTGCTGCTCATCATGATACCCACACCACTCAACATCTTTCCTCAGTTCTCCTGCTGTACTTCTGTCCTGCTGGGTAGCTCCCTAAGTTTGTGGGTTTTTTTGTTTGAGGGACTAACATCAGGCTTGTGTGCCTCTACACTCATCAGTGTCTGACAGAGCTGAAGGTGGTAACTTTTCTTCCAGGGTGTGCTGGGTGTCTAGCCATTTTTTGAGGCAAGTGGGTGAGGCAGCTGGTGCTTTGTGCATGGGAGAAGTAAAGCCTCTATGTGGGTGACAAAACTGGGATATAGTCAATGCTCAAGCTGTTGTCAGAAAGCTTCAGCTTGTCTGTTGGGTAATTTATTGTATAGTATGAGACAGACATCACTGGCCATGCAGGCAGATAACTAATGCTCATCTACATTGTGAGATCTGGGACTGTATCATGGCTGTGTCCCAGCCCCATTGTCGAGGTCAGGCCAGAGCATTCGCTCCTGTCTATCTTCCTTCCCTGTTCCTCTCCCTTTCTATAGTTCCTTTTCTAGAAAGAAATCCAGGTGTCTGGCCAGGCAGGGATTTGGGAGCGTGTTTCAGAGCAGCCCTTCAACAGGGAATGCTCTAGATCTACAGGGAGAAAAACATGGCTTAAAGCTGCTGTCTCTGGGTTCTGGATGTAGATGGATTTCCAAGGCAAAATTCTTTCCTGTTAACACTGAACTTCTCAGCACTGACACTGGACTTGCTCTTTGGGGTGAGAAGCCCAAATATAATCTAAGTCACATTTGTCTTGTCCTTAACCCAGCTTTGAAATCTCATTTTGAAGCCACAAGCCCTCAGTGCCAATTATGAGGGATTTCTCCTCTTGGGTGCATGAGGTGGTGTCTAAGGCACCAATTGCAAGTGCTCTCTGTTCTGCAAGACTGACATGTGCTGTTTGTGATGGAGGCTGAAATCACTCCTCTCAGTGGAGGCAAATCACAATACATCTCATTACTCCTTTCATATGGGACCTGGTGGTTTGTTCCCCCCACCATCCCACCCGCTCCTCCGGTGTGGCTTTTCCCTGGTTTTTATGTTTTTTTTTTTTTTTTTATTTTTTTTTATGGACTTATTTTGTGTTGATTATTTGTGTATTTGGTGTGTGTTTGGTGG
>JANIJG010025514.1:0-11041 GCA_024611175.1 Megaceryle torquata
TTTTTTTTTTTTTTTTTTTTTTTTTTTTTTTTTTTTTTTTTTTTTTTTTTGTAAGCTTCTTTTGTAAACTTATTTCTTTATCTACCTGAAATAATTTTGAAACCTATTTGATTTAGTGCAGCATCTGAGTGGAAGAAATTTTTCCCACCCTGGTAGCCTCGTATCCTCTGGTACATTCATGTCCTCATTATCCATGAAGCTGTTTGGTTCTTTTGACCTGGTAAATGCACATATTACACCAATCTCCCAGTGGGACTGGAAGAAGGGAAAGGGAAGAAAAGACAGGCAGAGAAGGAAGGGAGGACAGACAGAAGCATTACTACATATTTTCCTGCCTTCATGACATATTTTTTTCAAGAAGAGGTGGACATCTCCAACTGATCATCCTCTGACCACTCTGAAAACTTGGGATTAAATCTAACGATATCTAATGATCAGTGTATGATAAGTAACATGTCTATGAGCACTTGAGGTATTTCAGTATAAACTCACAAAGTATTGTCATCAGAGCTCAGTAGGTGGCTTTGAAAGATATTAAAAAGAATCAGGAAAGGAAAAGAAATTACTTGCATAAAGAAGGAAAGTTGGGCACAAAATATGGACATAAAATTATTTTCTTGGAAGTACTGTATTAGAAATCAAACAGTTTGCTTGTATTAAATACAAAGCAATGGAAAGATGGAATTACTTTCCACTGTGATTTTGGGAACAAAGAATATTTTCTGGACATTTAGTTTTCAGGATTTTATTTGCCTGTTGAAATGTCTTCAAAATAATTTCTAATGTAAAGCAAACAGAAACAGCAGCAAACCAATTCACTAGTACTGAACATGAAGATTCAGTAGTTCAGATATATTCAGACAAACAAATCTTGAAATATCTGATCATTCAACAGTAACATGTGTGGTCTTGTGAACTGTTGTTGCCACTCTCTCTGTGCTAGAGGGTATTCTTAACACTGCTAATGATGGACAAGTGTTGGTCTAAGAATGTAATTGTGGAAAAATGCAGATTCAGGTCAACAGAACTATTTATATCTAATTCACAAGATTGTCTCATCTGAGGAAAAAAGTTTTAGTAGACATCAAAGTGTTTTATTTTGTTTTAACATTTCAAAGCAAAATTGCTTCTATTTTTTACTTTCAATGTTTCATTTCAAAGTACTTTTTTTAAAGAGTAAAACATAAAGACATTTTTAAGATTTTTGTTTTGTTAGAGAAGCTAATGAAAATAGTTTAGACTAACAGAAAAAAAAGCCCTGAGCTGTCTGAGATGGTTTCGTCTCACTGTACAAAACAATTATCAGTTAACTGTATTGCTTGTTAAAAATTCAAATGAAATAAGAAGCCCTGAGAAACTACATCCCATCACTTGATAAATAAAATACAGTCAAATGGTCATATCACATTATCATATATGTGTGTCCCCATTCCTCAAAGTATACTTTTAATAAATTTTCAATGTCTTATTTTTTACAGAGTTGATTTCAAATAAGTCAACAGAACTTTACACAAACAACAGCCTGCTGGTATCTCCTGAAACTTCAGAGCTTCTGGTGTGCTTGTGTGTGTGTGTGCACAACTGCATGTGGTTCTTGTTCACTGTGTATTTCTTATTACGTACGTGTATTATAATTTTATATATATTTTGTGCAAACATTTTTATATGAAGACATTGAAGTATTGAGACTGAGTACACATTTTTGAAGTTTCTGTTTGCTTCTCTGGCTTTGTCACAGAAAAGTAGAGAGCATAGTTTAAGAGCTGATTCCCCCCCCCCCCACCCCTTTAGATATTTTTTCTCCTTTTAAGATTCTGTGACCTATTTGCTAAGGGAAGAGCTTACCTGTTTGTTGGGAAGGAGTCTGCCTGCCTGTCTGACTCGAACAAAGCCATCAGATTGATCATAGGAGATGCAGCTGCTTTCCCCAGCTAGACAGCACACAAGAAACTCTTGTGTTGCATTGTTTCTAAACATTTACCTTGGAGGTACAAATCCCATCATTCTTTACTTTTAAGCCACACACTACAACCCAAGAATATTTGGGAAACGTATCAGATTTTAGAATTATTATTTTTCACACAAGAGAATCAATCCATTCAGTCATCTCCACAAAGAGAATGTCTCAAGGAAGAAAATGTATAGGGTACTATTAACAGCTACATTTCTTTCTGTCCTGATCACAATCTCCATTCAGGTTGGAAGAGACCTTTAAGATCATCAAGTTCAACTGTTAACCCAGCACTGCCAGGTCACCACTAAACCATGTCCCTCAGTACCACATCTCCACAGCTTTGAAACCCCTCCATGGATGGGGACTCCACCACTGCCCTGGGCAGCCTGGACCAGGCCCTGACAACCCTTGCAGGGAAGAAAAGGTTCTGCATGTCCAACCCAAATCTCCCCTGATGCAAACTGAGGCTGTTCCTATCTTGTGGTATCAACATGTGGAGTTTATTTCTAAGGGTTCAGAAGCCCAACAAAACACTGGGACAAAGCCTGTAAGAAGATGTTGCTTTGCCCGCACTCTATCTAGCAATCAGGAGGAAAGCTACTTGGATAAAACCTCTGCTTTCAACAGCTAAATGTTTCAAAATTACAGCAGACATGTCATTAGACAGATTTACCTCATGACTTTTGCCTAATAATAGATATAATCCCAAACCATCTCTCCAAACATCAAGAAGTGAGCCCATTAGCATATTTATTCTCTGAAAACAAGCTTGAGAGAAAAAAACACAATCAAAGGATGGTCTTGGGTTTGCAGTGATGAATTGGGAGCTAACTCCACCTTTTTTTGACAAGATCATCTTTTTATGGGCCACCAGTAAATCTGGGATCAAAATACATTCCTGCTTCTCAGTGGAAGAGGAAGGAGGAAAGCATTAAGGACTGAGAACTCTATCCTAGGAAACAAACAAACAAACCAACCCAAACAACATTATAAAACATAAGAACTAGATAAAATATCTTTCACCAAATCTAGGAAACAGAAAAAAAAAATCCAGAGTTGCATGACTTTTTTGAAAACATACAATGAAATAAAACCAATTCACGGTAGAGTGCACTAGAGAAGAAAAATTAAGCAACAGACTTCCTTCAAGCCTGTAAGATTCAGTCTAATATGTGAATTAGATCTTAAAAAACCATAATAAGGTCCTTACAGCAGGTCTAAGACTCAAATTGTACATCAGGAATTTGTATGGAGAGGTCCTTAAAGCTCACTGGGAAAAACAGCACTTCCACCAAAAAAGAAGAAATAAATCTGAAGTTCTCAATCGTATTTAAATTGAGAAGGGGAAACCAGCCCAATAAGAGAGCTCTCTGGGAAGGACATGTTTCCATAGAGCTCCTAACTGCTCAGTGTAACACAATAAATCCTGTAGAAGATCATAATTGGATTTCCATAGCAGAATCTCCACATTCTGATATTATTCTGATTCTATTTCCCAAGTTGCCAAGGACATATTTCTCTGAGGGTCTCACAAAGACCATTTTTCTTAACTGCTGTGGGACTCCAGCAGCCAGAATAGTGCTGGGTACCAGATGGCATGCTTACTGCTTTAGAATATCACAAGAATGCTTGCTCTGGCTTTGTTTTCCAATTTGTTTAATTTTATAGATCTGTGAATATGCAAAATTAAATAAAACCTTCTCTTCCCTCTGCCTAATGCTTTGTTATGATTGATGTTCTAAATAGTGCCCAAAAAGTTCAAGAATTCCATTAAAGGAGCAACTGTTCAAACACATAACAAATGACAGTCTTTGTTCCAAATAGTTTGTAATTTGAACAGAAAGAAAAAAGTGATGAAAACCTGGATTTGCTATTTTCTCATCCTGAAAGTGGCAAAAGATGCTTTCAGTTGAGCAAAAGATGAAACCAAGAGGGTCTGACAGCTCAATGAAGCAATCCTTTTCCCTTTCTTACAGCTACTTACACAGGGGGAGCTGCAGAAAGTAGTTAAGTAACAGAACTAATTGGTGACATCTGATCTATTTAAGCCTAAGAGGGTAAAAAAAAAAAAAATCCAGAAAATCTGCAAGGGTGACACAACACCACTGCCACCAAGCTATGGAGGCAAATGGTGCGGGCAGAGCCTGCGGGGCGTTTGGAGCTGGGCGGGCAGAGCAGGGGCTTGCTGCAATCCCAGCCTTGCCCCTTCTGAAATGTGGCTCCAAACAGGAAAAAGCAGAAGACTTGAGCAAGGCCTCAGAAATAAGTCAGTCGTAACCAATATCCATCAATCCCCTGACTGCTGACACACTCAACGGCACGCATCAGCCTCAAGGTCTGCAGTAGTGCTCTGGCTGGCCAGAGTTTTGCAACAGAGCTGTCTGGTGGAGGAGGCTGGTGAGAAGTTTAAAATCTCTGCTGAAGTGTATTTTCCATTAACCCATGCTTTTTCTGGTTTGTATTAATGTAAAGAACATCTCCTTTCTGAAGGAGAATCGCCATTAGGCTTTTCCTACACCCATTTAGTTGGGGAGGCACAGCTCCTGGTGCAAGTGCGAGAGCTGGATGGTGCTGGGCAGAACACACTGAACACAGAAGATGATATCTACACTGATCTTAGCTAGACCCAGTGAGGCTCAGACAGCTTTCTGGATGGTAAAGCCAGAGCTTGGAGTGGTGTTTTGTGCTCTGCAATGTCTGAGTAACAGAGGTAACCAGGTTAAGCATGACAGGCTTATTAAAGAGATGAACCTCTTGGATCAGGTCCACAGGAAGCCACAGAAAAAGACCCAAGGGATGGAACCCGTCTGCTGGGAGGCCAGGCAGAGAGAGTTGGGGTTGTTCAGCCTGGAGAAGAGAAGGCTGCAGGGAGACTTTGTTGCAGCCTTTCAGTACTTCAAGGGGCCTGTAAGAAAGATGGGGACAAATTTTGGAGCAGGGCCTGTTGGGACAGGACAAGGGGTGATGGTTTTAAGCTAAAAGAAGGAGATTTAGACTAAAGAGAAGGAAGAAATTTTTTACCATGAGGGTGGTGAGACCCTGGCCCAGGTTGCCCAGAGAGGTGGTCAATGCCCCATCCCTGGAACCATTCCAGGTGAGGGGCTCTGAGCAACCTGCTCTAGTTGCAGATGTCCCTGCTCCCTGCAGGGGGGTGAACTAGATGACCTTGAGAGGTCCCTACCCACCCAAACCCTTCTATGTACCCCATCCTCCAATATTTAAAACAGTGAGACCACCACAAATACCAGCTATGTAAGAGGCATTCCCAGAAAACCCTGGCCTTGGCAACACAGTGTACATAAATCAGAGCAAATTTTGTGATATGGGAATTCAGGACCCCAATGCTACTGTGGTGTGAACTTATGAACCTTGGCTGTGTCAGAGGAGGTGTTCCACTGGCCTCCTAAACAGATCAGCATCAGCTCAAATGAGGGTTGGGGTTCTTTTACTGTTTTATATCATACAATGCAGATTAATGATACCAAAAATTGAAGAGGCTAGGTTATCTGTAAGTGTATATATGTGTGCATATAAATGTGTATATATATAATTATCACACTTCAGCTCTCTCCCAAATGCTGTGAGAACTTAAATAATTCTGCTGTTCACAACTTTAATTAAAAGACTCTGGTTTTGCTACTTCTCAGGAGTCTTTTGTTGGGAGAAAGTATAGCATCTGATGTAACAGACTCCTGTGACTCACATAGTTCTGGCAATTAAAAAACTATATTTGAATTGGCTACTTAAGTTTTCTTTAAGTTTCTTCAAATCATGGGTGAACTTGCAATGAAAATCTGTGCAGCGTATTGCACAGTAACCATTTACTGAAAACTCCTGGTCTGCTGCCTTGGCAGTAAAATCACACTTCTTGTGCAGAACTACAAGGGATTTTTTGCTTTTCAATACTCACCCAGGAAAGCCAGTTGATTTTTTTTTTTCCTGCAAAATCCAGCCCCCCAACTTTTAAACTCCTCTCAAAGATACACTGCGATACCACAAGTCATCCAGAAGTCTATTTGGATTTAGGAAATGAATTTTACCGGGCTGTCCTCAAATCCAGGCAATCCACATTAGGCTTACTGGGTATCTGCTCTGTGGAAAGTACAGAATTATATTTACCACACAGGTTATTCTCCTGCAAAAGAAGTTGAAGGAAACAGAAATCGGTCAAAAGAAATGTCTTTGCTGCTACAGTCTCTTCACAACTTATTCCTACAATTAAAGAAAACAAAAATCAGAGAGACTCTAATAATAACCATTTTCATGGAGGAAACTCATTTCCTGATTATTAGGTTCTTTATGTATCAGTGACATCAGAATTCATTTTATGTTAGCACACAGATGTACAGTTTTGCAAAGGAAATGGAAAATTTCTATCGGGATTCACCCGCTGCTGACTTGGGGTGAGAATATACCAGTGACTGTCAACAGTGTCAAATGAAATTAGGCAACGTGCAAAGTAAATATAGAGAAAGATCATTTGGGAGACATTGCTAATCATGTTAAATACACATAGCAACACTAAAAGCCTGAATTTCAAAGGCCTGGAAGTACCTAATGAGATTCTTACAGCTGCGGGGAACATGTCGGGAAGCGCCTCACCGCACCTACCTTACCTTTGAAATCATTGGTTTATGCTTCTGTCCTCACATTGAAAAATACTCTCCTGAAGCTGTGGAAGGAACCAAGGTGACTCAAAGGGCAATGTCATCTCTGCGTATTCAAGATTAAAGCATAATTTAAAGGACATTTCCTCTGACATCAGCTTCTCCAGACCTTCCAGATGCCTTCAGATTGAACCTAAAAAGAGGCAGAAGTGGAATTTCTACGAATCCACCCGTTCCCTCACTTTCATGCCCCATCGTTTGTTTATTACCTTCTTTCCCATTTAAAATAAGAACAGTCAAATAACTTCAGCAACATGGACATCCACACTTCATCTACACAAGAGGTTCCTGCTCCAGGCAGCCATCAGTGGCCAATAGGCTCAGAGGTGGTGTCTTCCAAAGCCCTCTGCCATATCACTGCCTCTGAATTAGGCAATTTCTAGGGCTCGTATGTTTCTAATAAGAGTTTTCTGTGACTTTTTTTTTTGCTTTATGTACACCTGAAATGAGGGGACTGGGCTGCATCCTGGCAGAGTGGCTCAGAACATGGGTCAAACATCACAGAGCATCACCAAGGAGCCTTGGGACAGCTTAAGAGCACTCTGCTGAGGCAGGTGATAAAAAAAAATAGACGGGAAAAAAAGGCTGGATTTTATTTAACTTTGAAACAAGCCAAGCCTTGCTGAGCAAAATCACAAATATTAACAGATAAGGGTGAAGGATTTGGGCTTGGGACCAAACCAGGGAGCTAAGCTTTTGACAGCATAGATATATTTGCAATTTCAAACAACTCCGTTTTATTCCCTCTTTTAAATTTGCTGTTTCCCTCTTGGTTCATAACAGAGATACATCCTCTTAAAGATGATGGGTAAACACTGCATTTGAAAAATGCAATAAAAATCCATTTGCCATTTTTCCCCCCTGCAGAAAGCAAATTATTTGCATAGCTTTGCCCAGGCTGTCCTTTTCCTCCCTACAGGCAGGCTCTGACACTTCAGAAAAACCAAGAACAGAATACAAATCAGTTCCTACTTTCATGACATTCCATGATTTCAGCTGAGAGCAATTTACTTAAGATGTATTTCTTCAGCTGGGAATACACAGCACCAGTTCTCCTTATTGTCCTGGACATTTCACCCACTAAGCCATTAGTTTCCTCTGAGGACACAAGTAAATAGCACAATTTGTTCTCGCAGAAGACTTGCTGTTTCTGAAATGTGAAGAAGCTCATGGCAAATGGGCAGAATGTTAGGAATAAATAAGAAAAATGGGGCAGCAGAAATAAATCTTCGACAATGACTTCTCTCATTCATTTACATGGGAAACAGTCTTTGCTGTTGCTCGCAAGAATAAAGACACAGCAGAGTTTGCAACCTCCAGAGAAAATTTATTTAGCTCACTGGTAATTTTTTTGAAATATAAACTTTAAAGAAAAACCTAAAGATGCAGGCTTCTAAAAGCAGCTAGCAATTTAAGAAGATTATATCAAGCAAGGGGAGAAAAGATGTATGCTATAGTCATTTAAACAATAAATTGCTTTAAACATGTCAGCAAACCAATGAAAACACTAAGAGTTTTCGGAGTTTTATAGCAAATAAAACATCACTGAGCACAGAATGCCCAGTGCCAGCACTGGTACCAATACACAGGAGATCTATACATTAAGCATGGAGGTAGAGCATAACACACAGATTAGCAACAGGTTGTCCACCTACAGCCACACATCCTGACAACAGCACCGCAAAGGAGGCCCTGGGAAAACTCTGGGAGAAGATGGAGCAAGAATGACTGAGTTAATTTGGTTTTCATATTTGAATAAATACAGTTTTCAAGAAGCTGCATGCAGAGAAATACAGTATTAAATCAGCCTACAAGAAAGGTTTAACCTCTCCTGCAAATCTTAAAAGTGGTGAGAAGAAGCCAGAAGTAGCTCTGTGATCTGATCCTAGCAGAAGATGCAAGACTCACCTCGCTGGTCTGGGCAGAACCTCAGATGAGCCATTTAGACCAGAAGACCCAGTGCAGCAGAGAGTTCTGCAGTGATCGTTACGACGCTTGTGAGGAGCTCGCGGGTTCGGATCCAGCAAGAATCTGACAAGCTATCCACAGAAATGGCTTTACACAGGTTTACTTGCCCACACATCACAATTTCCCACCCAATTACCTGGAAAGGTGATTGGGGCTCAACAGTACACCGGGCTTTCTCCTTCCTCTGATGCCATTCTGCTTACATTTATTTCTGCTGTTATCATACAGACATGATAGTACCAAAATGGTAACAGAATCCTAATTAAAAAAAGCAGCAATTAAAATACCTTTGGCCAGGGAAACAGTAAATCGGGCTGTTCAAACACAGGGGAGAACCCCTTTCAAATGAGAGCATTTGTCTCCCAAACAAAAAGCACTGAAGAGAGGATGTACCAGACAAATGCAAGATGAACTAAGCTTCACTATAAATTTTTCTCCATATCCATAAAAATTCTGTCCATACAGCACTTGTATCTAACAAACCTGGTGAGCTCACAAATAAGTGCATGTAAACTATAATTGCTTTCCTACATGTATGTTTTCATTAGGATACTGTGGTTTCCAAAGCAGATGCTGTGTAGCAAGGCGGGAACAGATTTTATTCAGGACTTTTATTCAGGAAAGCAAGCTGCAAATATTTTAATATAAATGTCAGCTGGGGGAGAGGATTTCACCTCAGCAATATTCAAAGGTTAGGACAATATGTCAACGGAGATACTTTGTTAATACCAATACGATGGCTACATAAACACCCACAGAACCATGGAAAGTAACTTTAATAAATGGAAAACTCAGTTAGAAGGTGTTTATAAAATGCACTGAAACTCTCTATGAGTTATTCAGCAGAGAGGGAATGTGGTGTTGGCATAGAAAGACCATCAAGTTGTTGAAAACAGCTATTTTGAAATCACAGCCAACAGCCAGGCTCCATGCAGTCTCTGCTATCATGAATTTCTGTCTTGATCGTTAATTTTCACGCCTGAAAATAATCTTGCATATTCTATTCTCATTTAGAATACCTGAGAACAATAAACACCAGAGCAAAAAAGGAAAAGATGCTTTGTAAGTTCGCCCAAAGTGATTAATACCTTTTAACTTCAATGCAACAATAGGACATGTCTGACCTACACCACTGAAAGAAATGATGAGACATGAAAATCTTCCTTAATTACCTTTCTTTGTAATGTGGAAAAAATGGGTGGTAACACGAAGAAGCAGAAAACAGTCTCTCTAAACACAGAACAGTGGAAAGGCCAGATTTCTTACAGCCTAAACATCATGACGTACAAGAAATATAAAGCATTAAAATTCCAAATGGCTATTATTTTTTCCCTTCAGAGGTTTTAATAAGAATGGAAAAAGAGAAAGCTATCTGTCCTCACGACAAAGATTGTAATGAGAATATTCTCCTCTTTAACATCTCTTCAATGAGGGAAAATATGCTTCTGTACCAGGATCATGAAGGATTCCATTCATGCTTGCACATTATACATTTCCAGAAATTCGCATCATCCATTGATTTGTCCATCATTTCCCGATTTGAAATCCACTGAATCATACAAACATAGAATAGTCTGGGTTGGAAGGAACCTTTCAAGGGTCCAAACTCCCTGCAGTCAGCAGAGACATCTGCGACTAGAGCAGATTGCTCAGAGCCCCATTCAACCTTACCTGGAATGGTTCCAGGGATGGGGCTTCCACCACTTGTCTCAGCAACCTGGGCCAGTGTCTCACCACCCTCACCTGGCATGGCTTCCCTCTGTCCTCGGCCATAACTCCTGCTTCCCCATTGGTTTGTGAACTGCACATCCAAACTCTCTAGCAGGCAAGAAGTAATTGGGAAAGAATTGTGAACAATTACAAATAAAAATTAAGCAAGCCTATCTAAATGAGGAGATTTTCAGCCCACCATTAAAAGGATGCCCATTAGCAAATCTGTCAGAAGAACAAGATTTAATTTTTTCTCTGTAACACTCCAAAACCCAGATGTCCCTTGGACAAAGCTCCCCAGCGCTCAGTCCCATCCCCTCCCGCACAGTCACTGCAGAGCTGTGGAGGGGCTGTACTGGAAGAGTAGCTCCATCCTACTCCAGGGGTCCCTAAATAGGTGCTCAGCTACCACCCACCCATCCTAGAAGCACCACAGTGACTTTTGCAGCCTACTTGCCCAGCTTTTAATGAGCTCCACTAAGGACCTCCTGAGTCCCAGATGGCATTTCTGTACTTAACGACCCTTGTGAGAAATGTATCTGGTGATTTTAATTCCATGTGAAAAGCAGCATTTTTACAGCTTCCCAGCATTTCTTTACTAATGTACCTCAAATATGCCCATGAGAACAGTGGCTCCTGAGTGTGAAAATGTCTTATTCTGTTCTTGACTTCTCCACTGCACATTTGATTAATGACACAAAAGTAAGTTTGGTTTTCCATAAGAACTAGAAAAGTGTGTTTT
>JANIJG010025515.1:0-28998 GCA_024611175.1 Megaceryle torquata
GAAATCTATAACGAAAAAAAAAAAAATTTTTTTTTTTTTAATTCTGGGAACATATTCAGATTGCTTTACTACTAAATATGCAGTTTTCAGTTCCCATAGTGGACATCCAGTGCTAGTTAAAATCCTATCTCATTTAAATAAATAAGGTACTCCACTATTGAAAACAAGGTAAAAAAATAGTGCCAGAGACTTGAGACCTACAGTTAACAGTCATGGGACATCTAGATCTGTTGGTAACCATGCCCCATGCTTGACTTGTTCCCCAGCCTGCAGTAACCAACTTGAAATTGCTTTATTTTACTTTCACTGTTAATTTGCTTATTGTCAAGACATTGTTAATGTAGCTGCTGAATATCTGTATTCCTTGCCACATTATTTTCAGACTTTCATTTTCCTGTTGCAAGGTGTGAGGCCAATCTTATAGATGCTTGCTTTGAAGCACTGTTTGTAATATTAATGGATTAGTTGAAATAGGAAAGCATGCAGTGAGTTTTTCCTTCTAATTTTTACAACTTATAGAACAGCTGAAGAGATTTGCAGCTTTGTATTATCCTGCAAGCTCAGGAAGAGAAGTTCACTTACAAAGCTTTAATCTATGTGGACATGCTTGTCTCCCCAAACCCGCTGACAGTGAGGCTCCTGTGGGGAGTCATAGACTCTCAGAGGTCTTGGTTGAATGGGACAGCTGGAAATCACCTCATACAGCCTCTTCTTTGTAGCTGGAGGCTTGCTAACATTAGAGACCAGGTCAGCCACGGCTTTGTCTAGAGAATTTTTGAAAATCCCCAGTAACTGAGACCTACAAGCCCTTTGGGCAACAATACTGCACTATACTCCCAGTGAGAAAGTTTTCCCTAGTCTCTAGCCTGAACCTCTCAGGACACTATTTGTGAATGTCATCCTTTGTTATACTGACTGCAAGTCTCAAAACCAGTTTGTTTCCATTGTTTTTAGCTTCCCTTCAGGCAGTTGTACTGAATGATTCCTTCTTTGAAGACTGAGGAGCCCTGCTCCTCAACTTTTCCTCAAAAGCCACTTGCCTCTGGGCCCTGACCATCTTAGAAACTGGCCTGTCTCCAGGATCTCCACATCCGTCTTGAAATCATCCCTCATCCCAAAAGTACATGAAGTACTGCAAGTGCAGCCATAGTGATGCTGACTAAAAGGGTGATGACAACCTCTCAATCTGCTGGACTTACTTTTCTTAATGAGGTCATTTGCCTTCTTTGTGATAAAAAAGCAGTGTTGATTTATATTTATCGGGCATCCACTGTAACTTCATGACCTTTTTGGCAGGGCTGCTAATCAGCCCATTTGCAGCCTTTGCAGATGCCTGCTGTTATTTTTCCCTCAGTGTGCACCTTTGCACTTTGCCGTGTTGAACTTAATGACATTTGTTTGTCTTGTCCTCAAATTTATGGCCAAGTCTCTTTGAATTGAAACTCTGCCTTTTGTCATGTCAGACATTTCTCCTAATCTAGTCTCCTAGAGGGTAATCCAGAAAATTTACTGGCAAGTTTCTGGTCTGATTTATTCTCTTGAGGAACATTTCTCTTTCCATTAACTACAGAGGGAACCATGGAAGCTAAAGTTGGCTTTTGTGAACCTTCCTTGCAAAGAAACAGTGGATATTTGCTTTAACTTTCCTAAGTTAGGATGGTGGGAGATACAGAGAAAGACTACAGTTGTCTTTTAACCTGCTGCACAGTGCCCAAGTCTGAATAGAACAAGAGCTTTTTTTGTTTGCTGTGATGATCATCTGCTTTGTGTCTGTTTTTGCCTTCCAAATACTGTGTTTCATCTTTAATGGTCATGGCACCCATTAAGAAGAGAACAATCTTATGACTGAGCCAGCTCCACAGACTGTTAGCCTCATTATGCAACCTTAACTTAATGTTCAGACTGTTGGTACATTAATAATCGTTCAGCATAAAATGTTGGCTTGTCTTCATGCCTTTTTTTCCTCTATTAAGATCCCATGATTTGTAAATAGAGTAACTTCTGGCCAGTTAACCTATGTTGTTTTTCTTGTTAACCTTGTTTGCATCCTATTAACTAGAGATACTGCCAGTTTTTCACAGATTTTCAGCAGACCTTCCACTTTAGTATTTAGATAATAAAACTCAAGCTGATAGATTTTTGTGCATATTCTTTCCTTTATTTTCATAGTTTCTCTCAAGGGATATGTGTCTTGTGCTATTGACCATACCACTTCAGTATATTTATCTTCTGCACTCCACACCCCCTGCCTCCTCCCCCCAACTTGTAGATTACTAAGAATCTTCCAGTAGAAATGCAGGCCCTTTTATGATAAATCTGATGTCCTGCACCAGTAATGTGATGCTTTTGCATTATGCTTTCCTAGTTGTTCTGGGTTGATCTCTTAGAATTAGTTCATATAAAGATTTACAGACTCCAAGATGAAAACAGTTATTTTGTTTTATGTGACGGGAAACTGGAAAAGGAATATTCTTAGGCTGTTGCTTACAATAGAGAAAGCAGTATGTGCTAAGTGGTGATAAGTATATGCAATATATTCTGGCTAGTGTCGCCTACAGGATTCACAAAAAACCACATATTTGACTCACTTTATTCCCTGAGCAATAAAGGTCGATTAAGCCAAACCTGTTTTTGAGAAGCCACAAAAATCTTTCACTTTGATGTAGCTCTTCAACCAAAACTTACAACATGAACTCAACATGCCTCATTCTATCCATTCTTCTACAAAGTGAATACATCCTATCTCAACCCAGTTGAGGACTAGGTTAAAGGGAATGTATTTTAATGGGGGAAATGATGTACTATTACTGAGAAGGACAGCAGCAAAATGGCATTGGGCTGATGAGTGACTGGCTCACTCTCTCTCAGCAGTAGAGATTTCTCTGTACAGTCCATAACCATCCTGGATGCAGACATATGAAAAGCCCACTGCTGAGGGGGAGTGAGTGTGACATTCTCTTCAGTGGGATTCAGAGCTAAATTAACTCAGTCCTCCTCCCCCATTTCTTCCTTCATGGGTTGCTGTGTTGTGGCTGTATTAAAGAGGCACTGGCCTTGTACAGTATGTCTTTCTAGTGCCAAAGTTCAACTGAAGTTTAGTCAGGCTGCCTGCAAGCATTTTGTTTTCTATAATTACAGTTTACAATTTTTAAAAAAGATTTCTTCATTCATTCTACAGTGCATCATCCTTGCTTCTTTCCTTTCTTTGTGGTAAACATTAAAAAATGACCCATATTATATAAAGAGATGCCTAGACTTGCAGTTTTATTGTTTTCCACCCTATTCTGGCCGTGGATGAGTTTACTCCAGTTGGAGGACATCTCTGGTAGTGTTAGTGGCACCTGGCTGTCATAGATGTAGTGGTTTGCTGTATTCACAGAATGTGAACTTACAGATAATAACCCTGAAAGTTTATTGCATTATTTCACCCTGTGAAATGTGTTCTCTGTATGAAAGATGGCACAGAACAGTGGTTCACATACTGGTCTCTGGATTGGTGGTAGATGGGGGGCTGGGCAGCACTCTGCTCTTTAGCTAAAATAAGTGCCTGCTTCCCAGTGCTTTGTAAAGGAAACCATCTTTGATTTTTATCAGTGTTTTCTCTTTTAACTGCAAGATCCTGGTTTTGTTTGGCACTGGGACTACAAAATAAGGAGGAGAGTACAAGAAAAACATGCGTAGACAGTTACAAAAAAGCACCCTTACAGAGAGGGCTTGTTTCTAACTGCTGTAAGCTGCAGGATGGCTGCTGACTGAAGAAAGAAAAAGCTGCATTACTTTTTAAATGACACACTTTAGAAGAGGTGTGGTTATCCTTATTTTCAGTTGGTCACATGTCCTGATCCAGCAGTGTGTCTTAGATCTTTTTAAACTTGGATGAGATTTTGAAATTAATAAAATTAGCATATGCTTCTGAAGTGTAAGTTCTTTCCAATGTCCAGGCCCTAACTTTTTAAAAAAGCAGTTATTTCTGAAATAATTTTATACATCCAGTATTTCCATGTGCATTCAGCTACTACACCTCATGCTAGACACGCAGAAATCAGAGCATGTGTAACATATGTCACACAGAAAATGTGACAAATCTGAGAGTTCAGATATCAAATGACCACCAGCCCAGTGTCTTGGCCATGATCCAATCTCCCTCTACTGAAACTGGAGCATGCATGAGGTAGGAAGTAGAAATCCATTCTGGTTAACCATGCTGGTGATTTAAGTGATGAAGCTGATAGAAGAGCAGAAACAGAAAAGTGCACTGTGTGGATAAATTTTTAAGTACTTAATTGTGGAGTGCCTGAAGAGGGTTGGGTACTTTCTGGAGTACAGATCAAGCGTTTTCTCCTCTGATAGGATTAAGCCACTTTGGCTACTTGTGTCAAGTCCCTTCCAGACATGCTAGCGCTTTGATTCCTCCCACTCCTCAGAGTACTGTAATTAAGAAGTTACTGCCTCCCAAGTGTGCAATTATGTTCTCTGAAACCCAGTAACGAGCCCTTAGTCTGAAATGTCCCCTGCTTCCTGCATTAACATTCTTCTGATAGGTACTTTATTCTGCTTTGGTAAACTGCAGAGGATGTTTTGTCCTCCAGAAAGTTTACTGGATATGAAGAGTCTTAGAGGTGGCATCAGAAAGGAGACATGAAGAAGATAAAATAATTGTGCAAGTACACTTGATAAGTATTTTGTAAATAAAGGCCTATAAAAAAGGTTAAGTATTTTTTGATTTTGCTAGAAATGAAAAATGATAGACTTCTGAGGATGACTTGCTTTGGGTTTGTTTGTTCCTTTTTTTTTTTTTTTTTTTTTTTTTTTTTTTTTTTAATTCCTCTTAAAAAATGCTGATTCTAAATAAAAGATATTGGAAGTAAACTATCCAAAGAGTCAGAGTCTGTGCTGGTGACAAAAATAAAATTCAAGGAGATACAACCCCTTAAAGTTCCTTGCTTAGACTAGCCAAACAGTTATATCATTCCCAATTTCAAGTTTCTGTAGAGGCAAAACTCATTTTGTGAAAAATGTGTGTGCAAGGCAGTAAACAGTTTTACTTTTTAAAACTCTTCTTCAGGCAGATAATCTTGACTATCCCACCACACCAATATTTCTGTCACATGTGAAAAATAATTATATTTCTCATTTAAGGCACTCAAGCAGTAGAAATAAAACAATTCCTAGGCACAGTCTTCCACTGTAGTCACAAAAATTTGAGCTAAACCTTCCTTGTTGCCATGCACGCCTTTGTGCTGTGCTCTGGGTGGGCATGGAGACAGTTTTATTCCTTCCCTCGCTGCATCAACCTTTACGCTTTCAAATGTGCTTTCTTCCTGCTTCCCTTGTTTAGACTAAAGAACTTATTTGATGTTTCTTTTGAGGCCACATTTTCTACTTCTTCTAATTTTTTCCTTGTCCTTTTCTGGGTATTTTCAGTATATTCCTGCCTCTCAGTGCAGTGCTCAAAAATGGACAGAATGATCTGTGTGACATCTTATTAATACTGAGATGAGCAAAAGAATTTTTTTTTTTTGATGCTTTGTTATATTGTTGGTTTATGTATTGCAGTATATTTTCTCTTTTTAGATCCCTCTCTGTTTAGCTCCTCATAGCCCTGCATAAAGCAAGGGATTATTCCCACTTAAATATAGTGCTGTCTCATTTTAAATGTCCTGTTTCTCCACTTTGCCACAAATGCCCTTCATTTATGGCCTGGTTGTCAGTGTTGGGCTATAACCCAGAATGCATTTACCAGAGAAAAGCAACCATTTGGGCTTGGACCATCATTCCGTAAGAGGACTTGAAGCTCAGGAGGTACTGAAACCATAGACCTTTAGAGAAGGTAGTATGAAAGATGAAAGTAGGAATATTCTGAGGAAAGCAGGGAGTTACATATTTTTAAAAGTAAAATTAATTTCCTAATGTCTTTAATAACTTTTCCCACTTGTACAAGTTATGACAAGTTTCAAATAAGTTGAGTGAAAACAACTAGTCTGGTTCCACACCAAAGATTAATGGCAATACCTTGAGGAAGAAAACTAAAACTAAAAAATTAAGGAAACACAATAACAATACTTTCATTTAGTAGACTATTATAATATTTTTTGACTTAAGTAATGAATGTAAAGTCAGTGAATGCAATGCTAGAAACTATACAATACAACATTTGCTACTTTATGTCCTAAAATGACTTTCATAATCACTGCTGCTCTCTACCAGTCGTAGTACAGGCTGGTGAGATGTCTAAACTGTGAGATCACTTATAAGAACTAACTTGGAAACAGGCAGAAGTAGTGCATTTATGCCAGGTGTTTGGGGCAGGGAAAAGTGATATGTGCACAACAGCAGATTACTGTTTCTTCAAAATGTGTTCATATCCTGAGAATTGTTCATTAAAAGTGCTAGGAGCAAGACATGAAAATAACAACATAATCTGGATTGTAGACAACTGCCATCCAAACATAAGATGAACATTAAACTATTACCTTTTTTGGGTATCCCTTCACTTCTGTTACCTGTAGCACTAGTTAATAGCTGCGTTTGAGTGGAATGGATGACCTGCAGAGTAAATACTTTAGTTCTGAATGTGCACATTTCTGAACAGAATAGGGAACACTATAATAATTATACCAGTAGTCTGGCTATTCCTTAGTTAATTAAAAATATCTTGTTAAACTGGCATTTCTATTACTATACGTGCAACAGACTACAGCCTTTATTCTGCATCCTGTTGGTTTCCATGGGGCTTCCCATTTCATACAAAATATTTCTGTTAATGTTGATAATAGTTCAATTTAACTTGAATGTCCCTGTATGGACAAAAAAGAATCTGGATTTGTGTAACAGAAGGTAAAAAATCTAATTTAGGCAAATATTTTAAAGTGTTGTTGAATATATTGAAGAAAAATCCCACGCCTAAAATGACAAATGCTTGTATAGGACATATTGGCACTCTGCTGTCATAACGCAATATGTTGTTTGACATTATTGGGTCTCCAGGTTTGCTAGTGAAGAATGAAAAGAAAAATAAAATTGCTACTTTATACCTTAGAGATGAATGTAATCACCATGAAATTCAGGTGATGATGCCTAAAACTATCCACATATTTTCCACTCTAAGATGTTGGTTTTTTTACTTGTCGCAGCTTTGTGAAAAAAAAGAACTGCTGATTTTGTGCCTCAGGATGAATTGTAGTGGGATAAACTAAAACAGCTGGGTTGTTTCAGAGAAGGGGGTTGAGGATAAATGCATGATTTTGTTACTGTTAAAATACTGAAGTTTGACTACAAAAAACCTCAAAACTTTGGGAGAAGGGAGATGGGAAATGATAGGGAAGGGGAAGACTCATAGTTATTCCATCATAAAAGACCTGTCCTCCTGGGAGAGTACTCTGTGCAGACCAGTGTGAAGAGTTAAAATTGGTGGAGAGGAGACAAGTTAAAAGTGTCTGGTTGTTAGTTCTCACTCTCCGAAGTGGGTAAGCAATCCCTGTGCCCATCATCTCTGTTTTTCTCCTATCAGCCAACAGCTGCGACACCCACTGGCTTTATGTGTACCCATCTTCTGCTAGTGGTCAGCCCAGAGACGTTAGTAATTTAATGTGCTTTCTTCAGGTCTGCAGTGAAAGAAGCTGGTGGTAACAATCCTACAGTATTGAGTGTGTGCATTAAGGTAACAATAGGTGATGGATGATCCTGGGGCTCTCCTTTGTGTTGTTCTTAAAAGGAAGAAGATTCTGTAAAATAACTGTATTGAGAGAAAACAGCAGGTGTATGGCTGCTGGTGCAACCTTAAGATGGTGCTCAGGGTGTAAGTCAGAGTTTTATAGAGAAGGGAGTAGTTGTATGTCAGATTTCAGCCTACTTTGTTACAGAATCAAAGTGTATGTAATGAAAGAATAAAGAAAATAAAGACTTCAGGATTACACATTTGTCTCCGAACCTTAAAATGAGCTTTAGCCTTCTTTCTGACCTAGTATCACTTACCAACTTTCTGAAGTCAAGTAAAGCTCTTGTCCCTCTGTGTAGTCTTCAGTGCTTGACTTGAGAGCTCATCTCAGATTTGAAGAAGTGATAAGTGCTTTGAAAAGCTGATATCTGGGAGGTGTATTTTTTAAGTAATAGTAAAGTGCTGTGCATTGCTAAAACCCCTGGTAACTAAGACTATGCTCTTCTTAAGCTGAGATCCTGTAATTAGTAGATACTATTGAGTCTCTTCTTTCTGTCTTCAAAATGAGAACAGTGTTGTAAGCCCATGGAGCATTGGTGCAGAGG
The DNA here is from genome assembly GCA_024611175.1 of Megaceryle torquata. Taxonomy (NCBI): domain Eukaryota; kingdom Metazoa; phylum Chordata; class Aves; order Coraciiformes; family Cerylidae; genus Megaceryle; species Megaceryle torquata. The sequence continues at coordinate 8,263 of JANIJG010025515.1, forward strand.
CCTTCACTGGGCTTCGGAAATGTCTACAGTAATGAACAACACTGAAAAAGACCATGACGAGTGATAAATTCTAACGTGCAGTGGTCAAAAAAGAATTAACTTGGAAAAAAATATAATAGTATCTGTCTGTTCAGTAGACATGGTCTCTTTGACCAACAATTGTAGGGTTCCATGGGAAAAATAACAAAGCATGGTCAAAGTAAAGACAGTATGAAAAAGCCGGTGTACAAAGGAGCTGAATCCAAGTTGTATGACAGTTTTATGTTTGTAATTTCCTAACTTCTGATTGTTTGTAAGTGAAAAATATATTGATTTGTTGTTGCAGTGTATATAGGGTGGTGTTGGGCTTGCAGAATCTTTTTTTTTGTACACTCTTCATGTACATGTATGCATACAAAACAAGAGACTAACCTTCCCAAATATGCCAAAAAATGTTGCTCATTTAACCGGTTTTAACACATTTTTACAATGTGGTCGTCTTTTTTTTTTTTTTTCAGCTACAGCAACAAAACCCAATTATTTAGAAAGCTACTGTCCTAAGATTAGGAATATTATGATTCACAAGTAATATTTTCAGTTTTGATGTATTTCCTTTGGAGTCTACACTTTTAGTATTTACAGTTGCTTATTTTACATTTCTAGGCAACAGAAACCTATTTTACTCAGCATCAGAGAATAAATTAAGTCATCCTTCAGTGTGTCACTATTAACATGGAGATCATTCTGAAGACATTTTTAATGACTTTGCATCTAGAAATACCAGTTTGGTAGTTTGCTTAAAATCCTTGACTATAATTTCTTGCAGTTACGTTCATTTAAGGAAATTTATGGTTTAAATTGAAACTTCATGGTACATAAAATGTGTTTCTTCGGTCTCCTTTTCTTATTGTTTACATGTATAAATATTAATATATATTTTTATGACATTACTGTTGTCTTAGGATCCTGAAAATAACTAGTTTGATTAAGAAAGGACATCTATTATTTTTATTTAACTAGCAAGCTACTTTTTAATAAATTATATTGAAATTTATCTGAGATACACAACTGTCCTATTTAATTTGGTCTTACCCACAGACCTGATGGAGTGCTGTTTGACTTTGTCATGATTAGCTATCAGATGCAGGGGAGAGGACTTCCTCTTATGTATTGCATCTCTAGTGTCTTTCCCAAATTCTGATACCAGCATGCAATGTATCAAGGCAGCCTGTCACTCGCCTGTTTGTAGGAGACCTAGGAAAATGTTTCAGAGACTGTGAACTGTTATGCCTCAAGATGCCTCTCCTGTCATGTTTTCAATCTGTCTTCCCCGTTTCCTGTCTTGTCCCTAGGATACACTGCCCTTACAGTGTGACTACACTGTGGTTTTGCCTCCTGTTTTACTCTAGGACTCTGATCCTCTTATTATCAATACTGTGCATGAACTAAAATTGACTTCCAGCCAATTTCTAATGGGGCAAAGCCTGGAGGGTTTTATGCCTGAGCCTGCTGCAAACTAGCAGCACCATGTCTGCCTCCTCCAAGAGCAGCCTTTCTATCTTCAAATTCTTACACCCTCATGCCATAGCATGGTCATGTAGTACAAGTGTCGTGATATAAAAATGTTACTTTGGTGGGCTAGGACATGGCTTTTCATGTTTTTAGCTTTTAACTTGAAAGAACACATGACAAGCATAATACATAATAACTATGTCCTGGTGCCAGGGGGAGAACATCAGAGAGGGCATTATAGGCTCATATCAAAGATTCCTTTGGCCCTGGGTCATGGCTTCAGCATTGCCTACTATAAAAAACTGGCAAAGAAGGTGACCCTGTAAGTGCTAAGTCTGGCACTGTTTACAGTGATGTCTGCAGTCAAGTGCAGGGTCACTGTGAGAAGCACACTAGAGACCAGCCTGTGGCTCAAACTTTTTGACTTCAACTCTTGTGCTGACCTTGAAAATATGAGTAGAATGAGTTGCTATAATGAACTGTGCCTTCCTAAAGCATTGTCTCATTCTAGCTATTGTCCAGTAAGCAATTGTCAGTCTGGCTACCTTTATATCTGTTTTCAGCTCTCCCAAATAAAGGGGTGATAAGAACCAGGGGGCAGAAAAATGTCCCAAGCCTACAGAAAAGTGTATGAATGAAGTGGAGTAGCACTTCCCTCAGGAATTTTCTTGGCTTACAACACTTTCTCCTGACCTTTCAGGAACTCCCTGGCCATTCAGCAATTTTCCATGGATTTCTTTCCTCAAATTTAGTTAGTTATTGTCAAGTTAACTATTTACTCTAGAGGATGCAAGGTCTGAGCTGCATGCATACAAGACCATCTACACCAGCTGGCTTGGTGGCCAGGTTACTTTTGCTGGTGTTCTACAGGGAGACAATTTCAATTTAGCTTCAGGTGCCTATTCTACAGGTGTAATGTTTTCTTTTTTTCTAGATGAAGATTAAATTCTGGATTTCTACTCCTTTTGAGTGGAAAATTATGTATACCTCTGTAGGAATATCTTAAATTGGAATGGGAATTACTGTTTTCCCTTAAGTGGCTTCCATATTAATTTGCACATTGGCCTCTATTGGCAATTTTTAACTGAGGTGCTATGCCTCTCATTCCTTTGGTTTCTCATGTGCTGCTGAACTTTGGCTTGCCATGCCTACTGCTACACTCTTACTGCTGCATTTGATTTTGTAAAGGAGTAACCACAGGGAAAACAAGGTCAAAACTGCCACTGCTCCAGACTGAAAGCAGAATTTCAGATCAAGTGGAAGATTAACTTTGTGACACTGTCCTTTGAAAAGCAACACTAACTCTTTTTAAGTAATAAAAATCACCTCTGTAGATGTAAGAAAATAATTATTACAAAGATATTAATAAGAGCCCTTCTGAAATGTGCATGCGTTTGGACTGATATTTTTAAGAGTGTGTTTTAAATTTATCTTAATTATGGCTCTAAACTTGTAAGATGATGAAAAATAGTATTTCTCTTTAGTAGGAGTGGGTAGTGTCATCTATTAACATAATTTGAAGTCACACAGTAACATTTAAAGTCTATTTATAAGTGGAAGACTAACAAGCAGATGAGTGAATATAGGTCAGAGAGGGGAGTTAAAGAGAATGGGAATAATAACACCCCCGGCTACATGGGCTGCTAAGACACCACTGCTACAGGGTGAAAGGGATCAGAAAAATTACCTGGTGTCTAAGTAAACTGTGGATTCTAGCAGTAGAATAAAATATCAAACATTATGACTGTGCTTGATGGCACTGTGAACTTCCTGAGAGGCTTTGTGTTTCATCCTGCAGGCAGACAGAGAGTACTTGTTATTCAAATAGCTAACAGTATCCTCAATAATGCTTTCAAGGCATACCTGACTGAACTGTAAAAAAAACATATGGTCAAGTGCTGTTTTAATATGCATAGACACCAGATTGCAAAGCACCACAGATTGTTTCCATAAACTACAATTTAGCTGTCAATATTTAACTAAGAAATACTTCAGAGCCTTTGGAATAAACAGAATGGTCAGGGGTGTTGTACAAGTGACATGGCAGGGCCTTAAAAGTTTAGGCACTGATGAGAGTGGTCTTCCCAACAGTGAACAGGGGCAGGATTGCTTAAAAAATCCACCAACCCCCAAAGCATTCACCTTATATATAATGTACATTATAGTTTTACATCATTCCCGTCACTGGCAGTCACACCACGTAGTTGGTTTTTGTTTGTATCAACCTGCATATTGCAGTCTTGAAAATCACAGGAAAGGGACACATTTCATGGCACTATAAAATCATCACTTTCCTGTACACTTTTCTGCTTTTATACAAAGTTTATTACATTCCCAGAAAATACGTAACAGGTTTAATCTGGAATAGGTTGTGTGTTTTTCCTATACAAGCAAGCTGTCTGACAGGTAGCAGAAGATAAAGAGAATGTTTATTTTAAATTTGTCATTATTTAAAGTAATTTTTGTATAAATGTACATATACATATGAGTATTATTTAAAAAACCCCAAAACTATTAAAGCTGACATAAATGTCAGTTTTAAGTAAAGTTCAGAAATAGTGAAGCCTAAAGAATAGATACACATCATTCATGGACTTGGACTAATAGAAATTAAGAAATAATTCTGCTGTAAACCTTGTGTGTTAAAACTCTAACCAGTATTTATTTTATTATCTCTGAATATAATAAGGACGGTGCATCTGTTTCAGTAATTTTTCAGTAATTTGACAGCTAATTTTAGCTGTCAAAAGGTTGGAGTCAAAGACTTATAAAAGAGTATCTTCCCTGAGTAAAATCTAAAGGGACATTTAAATTTGTTTCTGCTCTGTTACTTCTGAGTAAATTGTTTTGACTGTTCTGGTGATAAAATTTCTAAAAAATTTTGTTATTTTTAAAGTCTAGCCAAATAGGCAGGGTTTTTTTCAGTGTTAAAATGCCTGTGTGAAGGTAGTCCAAGCAAGAGTTTTCAAAATTCAAATTACCTTAAGTAAGTTAATACAGTTATGACAGACTTGTTTAAATTTTAAAATACACTTTTTTGTGTGTAATTTTCAGGGCTGTAACTATATTGTCTTATCCCAGATACTCATTACAGGGGAGGAGAACCCTAAACTTGGACAAAGTTTACAAATTTTAATTTCCACTGCTAAATAGATTATTTGAAGGTAGGTTGTTTAATTTAGAACTGTTCAGAGATGAAATGTGCAAGGAAAATCCTCACCTGTAGTTTTTGCACTCTATAATGCATATTCGATTTATGAGGCCTAAATTAACAAACTTGTCCTTTAGCTATGCAAGGTAAATTACAGAGATATTCCACTGAAAGCAGTGAAGTATCTCCAAGCATGTTTTTAATAATAAAGGACATGCCCTGTTACAGAATTCATGAGACTGGCTATGAAATTGCCACAGGATGCTGAAACAGCCAACCATAAAAACAGATTGAAAATGGATTGTGGCAAATATATGGATAAAGATCCAGCACTCTTTTTGGAGGTTACATGTAGAGTCTTCACATTCAGCTCAGGAACTTCTGAGCCATTTCAAGTAGGACTGTCCTGATGTGACCATGTTCAGAGGTTGCAAAGGTCTGACCCAGTACCAATATGTTTTTCGTGCCTCGCTAAAGAAAAAAACCCTGAGTAGTGACATGGAAGGTCTTACTTCTGTTGGTTCACAGCAGTGAAATATAAGGGACTTAATGGGGACAATGTTCTATTTAGTGTCTTGGGATTCTTGCATTCAAGCTGGAAACCTTTTGCCAGATGGTTAATTGACTGAAAAAAATGCCTCTAGCCCTGGAGAACCAGGCTGCAAAGTTTTCTTTTTCTCACTGATTTCTTCTGCCACAAACAAATGGTGTAGCTTGGGATGTGAAAGACTGCATCCAGCAGCACTGTCTTAATTATGAAAATGAAAAGCATAGTTGCAGTCAAGAACTCAAAAGTATCACCTGCAAGTTGTAATCACACAACTGTGACCAAAATATCACCTTCCTATTTAATGAGGGCTTCTGTCCTGTGGTTAGGCAGAGGCCTCAGTCATTTCCATCCATCAGCACCATCATTTGTTTCACTTGCTTCTGCTTTAAGCTTTGCCTTTCTTCATTTGAGAATAAGTGAGAGCTCTTCTTTACTAGAGCTCATACCACATTGAGGCATAAAAAGCTGTTACTTAGCATGAGTCATTTTGTGTGTGCATCTCATGAGTGAATAACTGGGGGAGAGATACAAGAGTCAGCAAGTTAGCCTAGCACTTCAAAGTAAAAAAGCCTCTAGTTAGCTTATCTTCCTTTGGTTTTCTTCTATATGCCTTGGGTTTTCATATTTAGATCCTAAGGTAAGATCAGGAACATGGATATTTTCCTCTTTTTCATAAAGTTTTTACTTTCCCTTCTGTAGGATAAGCTGCTATGCTTTGCCACTAGCACTTTCTACCACTGCAGTATCCGAGATACCAGTTACCTTGTTTGGAACAGACATGGCTATACTCTACACTTTGCTAAGGTCTGCACGTTTGTTTACAACACAAGTGACTGGAATCCAGCCACGCAGAACTGGAAACAGGAGCAAGGTGCCAAACCCCCAAACACACACACTCACAACGTTTTGGTGTGTGTTTGTTTGTTTTGTTGTTTTGTTTTGGTTTGTTTTTTTTTTCCTCTCTTCATTCCAGTGGGGACAGAAACTTGAAGGTGCAAAGCTGCCATTCTTGGTGGAACAACATTATTCGTATCTCCTGGTGACTGTCTTTCAAAATCTAGGTAGACTAGATCATATGCGAGGACTACTTTTTAATTTTCTCCAGGCATAATTTGCTAACAGTTTGAAAAAGAATTTCCTCTTTCCTATGCATCCTCCATGTCTCTGGTCAGCCTATTGTTGCAATTGGAAAAATCCTTTGAAACTGCTAATGTAGAAGGATAAGGGAAAGCTGGAAAGGTTGGAAAACAGGTATAACTCTGGGAACTGAAGTCTGACAGTAGTGGCCAGGTGTCTGAAATGAGGCAAAAAAGAGAAACCACTCAAACAAGGACAGGAATTTTACATGTGCAGTTTTAATTGTGCTTATTGTACCAGCGAACGCTGACGTTTTCTGGTACTGCAGTTCAGTGGAAGTACAGGCTGCAACTGTAGCTTGCTGTCAGCTAAGAGGGCTATGCTGGATGGTCTGCTTTTCAGATTGAAGTGAAGTTGTTCATAGTCATGCTGCTTGAAAGTCAAGGGGTTTGAAGCCACACTTAACCTGCTTCAAGTCATTATGCAAGACCGAAGGACAGTTGGGTACAGGAACATATGCATGTTATGCATTGAATAAAACAGTTGCTTGTGGTACTATATGGATGCAAGTTTACAGCTGAAGGTGCATTTGATGTAAGGCAGGTGTAAACTATTAAATCCCTACATATGCAGAATTGCATATTGCCTGGCATAACTTCAGCTTCTGAAGGACTTGAGTTAAACTGTTAAAATTTGTCTTGCTCAGCAGGACCACAATTATTTTCAAACCCAGTTTTTCCCAAGCCTTCTTTTTGTCTACTTACACTGAAAGCTCTTCAGCAAATGGACCATTTACTACCATATGTTTGTTCAGTACACAATGGGTTTCTAGGCACTACTTGTAATAACACAATTATGAACAAATAACCACTCCGGGATAATTCTATACAGACCTTCATATTCATGCTTTTGTACCTCAGATACAGTCACAGCTTCTGCAGTGCAGCAATCAGTTAAGCTACTGGTTGCAGTCACTGAGCAACAGGGGCATGCTGAAGGGCTGATCCTATGTACAACACATGTCTGTAGCTTCTAAGTCATGCAACTGTTTTATCCTTTTGAAACATAAAATTGCAAGTCCCAAAGTTTGGGGTCTGTGTTTTTCTGTCTTAAAAGCAGCAAGAGATAAAGACAAAACCTGCTTGCATCCACACCAGGTTTATCAGCTGCTGCCTTATCTTATGTAGTGGATCAGGGCAATAACTGCTAATTACTAAACTCTAAAAATCGTTTTATGAAGACAATGACCAAGATAACTGGAGACATGAAGTTCAGATATGGGTTTGATGTCCCCTCCTGGTCAAACATACCATTTTTGTATTTTTGGATTGCCTTCTTAAAGTTGCAATAACAATATGTAAACTGCTTAATGATGCAATTCATTTTAATTATATTTAAGCAGGAGATTTCTGATTTTTTTTAATTTTTTTGCCTATCCTACTGCTAGTATTTCAGATACAGTTAAAAGGATAATATATGTATTTGTCCAGCTTAGCAGTGTATATATTAGTAATTTTAAAACAAATCATGTCTCAAAGTGAAGGAAATACTATACTCTTAACTGTCCTCAGACAACTGGACATTTGTTTGCCAGGTCAAGTAAATAGTGGTTCCCTTTCTGATTTTAACAAGTACAGAATTAAATTTTCATTTCCAACTTGGTGCAGGGATAGGCAGAGATCTGATTATGACTATCTGAAAACTTCCATTCCAATGCCCTGTTTTCAGGAATGTTTTCTCTACTGTTCTCTATTTTCTAAGCTACCTTAACCATCTGGTTGACATTTTCAGTCTGCCTTGGGTTATTTTCTTTTAGAGCAGGAAAAGAAGGAGTAAACATTTTCAGGAAATATATGCTAAAAAATTTTGCATGAGCCATTTTTCCAGAGGCAGGTATAGAAAAGTTAAGTCATTCTGCCAGTGTAAAACATCTGTGGATATTTTTCTTGCCTGAAAAATTTTAGCAGATTTTTATGACCTTGATATTTGACATAGGATAACCTTGCTGGTAAAGCACATGGCCTTGACATCTTTGTGAAAGCTCAACTGAATCTGAGTTACTGAAAAAAAATAAAAGATCACAATGTATAGAGGCTTACTATAGACTTTATAGATTTTGACAGCTAAATTCTGCAAAGAATGCCAGTGCTAAGTTCCTTTTTACTCACAGGAAAAATACAAGGCAGTACATTTTTATCTCGTTTTCAGGCCATTGGCAATCTCTTAGGTGCTCTGTCATCTCTAGAAAGTCAGCAGTATGACTCTGAAGGATCCTGCTTTGTCAAGCAACTCTTTATTAGCAGATTAATCTTTATGAGCTGCTGGGGGTTACAGCCATATCAAGAAAGCATGTATTTAGAATAAATAATATTTTCAAAGGGCCGTCTTGGCATTTCTCCTATGTAGAGATATTGATCTTTCTTTCCAAGGACCTGAAAGATCCTAGGGGGGAAATTTCTAAGGATAGGCTCAATTAAAACCCAACATATTCTTTCAGGACAACACTTAGATGCAAGTGGTGATTTTTCCAGGTTATAGCCCTTAGCTGTCATGAGAGACAGGGCTTACAACAACAGAGACCTTTTTAAAAACTCTGCAGCAAGGACTCCTAAAGCATGCAACAGTTATCACCTAGAAGAACCTGTGGAAGTTTTTACTTAGCAAAGTAACATTTACCAAATTTTGCTACCTCTTGCCGTGCATTGCAGAGTTTGCAAAAGGTAATTGCCTACACTGATTTACTCTTTGAAAGTAAACTAATTTTTTTTCCTTTTCTTTGCTATGTTTGTGGTAAACTACCATTTCCTGGAGTTACCCATTCCTACTGAGAAAGTTTCATGCACCTGTTTATATAAAGGGAAATGAAACTCTCTAGTTTCCTAAATTTTCCATCTACTGTCAGTGGGATTTGTCTCACCTGCTTTCAGGTGTCTGCCTAAGGTAAAAGCAATGTGATGTTTCTATCTGTGCTAGACAGGTACCATTTAGCACCTTAGGCATTCCTTGTGGGCAAAGGAATGGGGTGAGATTGTGCTGACCTATTTAGACCAGATGACTTGCACCTTACTGTGAGTAAGCCTGGAGTGATTGGTTCAGGTACAGATGGCTATCTTTGGTCAGATGAATACTACTTTAAATTTGCAGGTAGTAAGTGTTTAAGCTTTGACTGAGAATAATAAGGTGTGTATGATAATTTTCTGCTGGGAAATTTGTGAGTGTTGTTGAGATAGCAGGAATTCTAATACAGTTTCATCCTAATGTTTAGTATCCTAGGAATCCCACATTTTGGAAAGTGATGTCTTTCTCTGAAGTAGACTGCAGTGCAGCAGAACAAAACTTTATTACTACATTTTACGTCCTGGATAAAACCCTGAAGACTCTGCTGAGTCTTTCAAAAGGGAATCTGCTGAACTTTGCAGTACCAAACCTATCTGCAGTAACAGAGCTTAGTTTAATTCAACTAAACATGTTAGGTGATGACAGTACCATGTTCAAAACAGGAAACAAATTAGCAAACATATTTTAGTTGCTGTCTTTTTTAGAAACGCATGTTAAAAGTCTGAACAATTTCCCCCCAATTATTATAAATATATGTATTTTACTCAAATAGCAGTAACTTGCCTCTTGCTTTCCCTTAGCTCAAGTGTAAATGACCCTATTCATTTGCAGGTAAAATTGTCCTCCCCAGAGCACAGTGATTTCAGTAGAATTACAGCCTGTATGATTTCAGCCAATAGAGTCTACTGCATCTATAACCTAAAGGAGTAACATATTTCTTGCAATATGTGATAAAAGAAGCACTTGGCAAAGGTCAGCTTTTCAGATGTCTTGTAGAAATGTAATTAAGTACAATCTTCTGATAGGTCCTCTTCTTCTGCCTCGGTGTCTGTACCAATTGTCTGGAATTTCTGATTGAAGTGCAGCAGCTTAGTGACTTTGTTAACTTCAGGCTGGAAGGTTCCAGCATAATTAAAAAAACCTCAAAGTCAAATTTAGCAGGTAGGAATTTTGACAAAACTCTTTGAAGGAACTCTATTGTATTGAAGTAAAACAATTTTCAAATTATTGGTCCTGGATATAGCTAAGGCTTCTAAGATTTGAGTGAATGTCAGGGAAAGTCGTAAATATTTGAACATAAAGCCCTGCTAAAGTTACTATTTAGTATTAATGGGGGCAAGTACTATGTTAAAATGAAACTCTTCTGCTATCAATGCCTATCTGCATTTCAGTTTTCCATTTTAAATCCTAACCTTTGTCTACCGTGATGACTCCTTGTGAAGTGCCCAAAACACTAGGTCAGTGCATATGTTAAAAGAGTGCAGGTACAGAGATCAGAGAAGCAACTGGATGGCCAAAAGGCTGGAACAAATTCTAGTTCATTGCTGAGGATAAACGTATACCTATTGTTGCTGTCCACAAACTGCAGAAATTGTTTTAGTTGAGTCATCTACAGATGGGAAAATGACAATATTTATGTGGTGACTTCCTGTATGAACATCTGTGTAGCTAGCTTTCAGTGGACAAACTGCTATAAAACAAAAGGATGGAAAACAGGCAAATAACAGTGGTCATATGCAAAAACCCCAATAATTTTAAAAAAGCTTCATATCATATATGAATTGGTTACACGGTGAAATGATAAGCCTATGTCTCTGTCTTGCTGGAGCTTCTTGTACCAGGAAGCTAAGTACTTCATGACCTTGGGGTTTCAGAGCATACTTGCTCTCTTTACATGGGCAGCAATATGTGAGCTTGATAGGCTGGCACTTAAAATTTTCATTATATTCCTCTTTGGAAATGAGCTAGGTACCAGAGAGTCTTCTTGCATGTTTCAGAATATTCTGTGATCTTAAATAATTTTCTGACTTCATACACATTCAGGATGCATTATCCTGGATCCCAGTGTTACAGAAGAGTGAGCAGTAAAGAACACAGCAGCTCTGTAGAGCTAAGAGTTGAGTTACATGGAGTACCACAGGGGTTAAACTCCGTACAGATGAACTTCTATTATGTGAGTTTGTTGGTCAGCGTAAGCCTATAGGACACTAACCACTATTTAGTAATCTTCAGGATTTTCAGTAGACTACAGTCAATTGCACTTTACTGAGCTGAGAAAAAATGCCCTGCAAGATCCAAACCTAAAAGTAAACCCAAACATAATTTGCACAGCTTAGTGTCTGATGTGTGTCCCAGTAAAGGCATTATTTAGCATGCGTTCTTACAGACCACCCTTAGCCTAGGTAATATTGATTACCCTGTAAATTCACAAAGAAAAAAGAAATGTTTGGTGTACAATCAGAGACAAATAAATAGATGGTAAATATTTACATGGATTACAAAAGAGGAAGTGGCATAATAAAAACCTACCAGATATTAAAAGATGCTACTGCTTAGTGCATTGGAGAAAAGATGCCAAAATACTTTGTCCTTCTGGAATACTGCTGTGACAATGTGTTTCAGGGATAGGGACTTCAGAAGCTAACCACTTTCCATGCAACTAGCTTCAGTCTTGACCTTACCGAGGTATAAGAAATATATGAATAGTCTACAAATATGCTGGTAATTTGAAAGATAAATGCTGATAAGGGCTTTTCTCATTCTGCCTAAGCTTTACTCAAAAGTCTTCCATTAAAATATATTTTTGAGTCGCTAGACAGTTGCATTTTGATTTGCATCTATTGCCAAAACAATTTATCTCTCAGATAAGACTTTCATGCATTACTTTTAGTAAGAATTTTTAAATTAAAAGACTGCTTCCATCAGAATAATGAAGCAAGATAGCCAAGAAAGAGCTCTGTGCCTGAGAACAGAAATTCATTAAAGTAAGAAAAATCCATGAAACAGTGATGATAATGAGAAAAGTATTGAGCCTCGACGTCAAAAATACTGAAAGCAGAGACTGCATTTAGGGTTTACTGCAGGGGAGGGGCTGTTTTACTCTTTTCAGAGATCTTTCTTTTTAAAAAAAAATTCTGAGAAATCGAGGAAAATTGTGGCAAATCACTTACTTTTACATTGCCATAGGCATACAGGATTTTACGAGCACAAAAACTGGGCCTGATAGTACTGTGAGGAATAATCCTTTATTTTACATATGTAAGTATTATTAGTAATGTTTTCCCTTCTTCCAATACTAAGAAACATACAATTATTTAATAATGACAAACTACTGCTTGAAGAAGGCAATTTATAGTAATCAAGATACTCTTCTTTCTAATTCTCCTCTTGGTGTCTATTTAAGTTGCAGATACTATATTTGTAACGTATGTTTATCTTAGAAATATGTTGTCTTTATAAGGACTCTTTCTAAAAGAAATATCTGAAAAGGTGCTGGTTTTGCCATTAAAATATTTTTACCTTCCCCAGAATATATGGAACTTGAATAGCAAGCACTAATGTGAGACATGTTCAGTTTTCAATTGCATTCCCTTTTCCTCCTTTGCTTCTGTTATTTCTTTTCTTCAGCAAGTCAAGGCAGTATTAAACAAAAAGTGACACTAACATAACAGTAGTACCTGTCTGATATTTCTCTGCATCCCTGCCTGTCTGCTGAGCTCTGCTGCTGCTCTTGATAGGCTGTGGGAAGTCAAGAATAGAGAGAGGGCTCACAGGAGAAGCTGACACACTGCATACATCCAGCCAGAGACAAGTTTTATAGTTCTGATACCTGGCTCCATTAACTCCTGTGACTATGCAAAGACAAAAGGTTCTGCCTGGAACAGAGCAACCCGTTGCTTCTGGAGCACAGATGCTATCAAAGTGCTTTATCTGACACAAACTGTTACAAAACTTTCAGTGCATGAAAGTGTGCTGTCAAGACCTGTTTAAGCTGCCAGTCTGTCATTGTCTTCTGGAACCAGCATGCAGCCAGCGAACTCATTTCCATAAAAAAGAAAAAAAAAAAAAAGAAAGAAAGAAAAAAACCCTGTTTATACTTCCCTTCCATTTTCTCCTACCAGGCAATTTTTCTCTGTAGTGTCACCTCAGGTGTTATAGTAGAATTAATGAAGAGCCCTAATTTCTCTTCTCCTAGATACAAAACAGTAAATAGTAAGAAAGAAGGTACTTCTTAAAAATAGTAAGAGAAAAACAGAGAAGCTTACAAACCAACATTCCTCATGCCTGAGTCTGCTGAATTTTCCATATACAGTATAAAACTCATCCTTCTCTGTATTATGGGCACAGTTGTGCTGAGTGACATTAACTTCCGTTAATGCAGTTGGTTCAGATGCAGCTAGCTTTCATAGCTGAACCCAGTATGGACCAGAGCATGCATTTTATGCAGTCTAGCACACAACTCACAGGGTAAAACTGTTAGAGACAAAGAGCATCATCTACCTTGCTGTTTTAATGAAGCCTTGACAATTACTTCACCTTGCTACGGAAGTCTCAAGACAGATAGGCAATGAATTTCTCCTGATTTATGATTCATTCTTTAATGCCCCTTTTAAAAGCCAAATTAGGCAGCAAGGGGGTGAACTCACAGATCAGAACTCTCATTCAGCATATACCTCTAATACCTGTTTCATTCATCCTCTAATTTGGCAGTTGGAGGAATTCCTGGCCAAAGTAAAATACAACTTAGAAGTATAAAATTGTGCAAGTTTGGGAACTTTCTCTGTCTTTCTGTATCTGTTTCTCATGGCAGCAGGAAAGGCTTGTAAAGGCTGAAACTGGCCTCTGTTCCAACCTATTTTTCACTAAAATATGCATGTTTCATTAAGATTATCATGAAATGATTCTCTTACTTTATTTTCATAAATTTTGCAGTTAACTCAGCAACACTTTTTAATTGTTCTATCATTACGAGCAGAGAAACCCTGTCCTTGCCTCTCTTTGTGGGGGTAAAATTTTAAAGTATGCCATGCTGGATCTTTCAGACACTGAGCGTGGACACAGTCCTGAGATGCTAGAACTTCAAACTGGTATAGATATAAGTGAGACTAAGGACTGCTGAACATCTGAAAACATCACCCTCGAGGGCCAGTTTCTTTCTCTATCAAAAAAGTAATGAGATTAAATACTGCAGAAAGAATGTCTTCCAATGTTGAATGGTGGCACATTTCTCTACTCCCATGTGCAATTTTCAGTTCTGCTTATGAACAATTGTACCTCATCTGCATTCGTTCAGGCAATTGCTGAAGATTTTAATTTGCTTCTTGTACTTTATTATCCAGATGTCTCAATATTAAATGACAATTTTGTCTCCTGATACTGTTATAGGAAGTTTTACTCTTCTGTTTTTAAATGTTGTATTCAAGACAGTTTTAAGTGTCTTATAAAATGTTGTCATTAAGCTGTTGTATTCAAATCACTATGGGAAACAAGGATTTGGGGATTTCATCCCTGCCGTTAAAAACATACAATTATGTGCTATGGGAAAAGTCACTTCTTTGCAAAACTGCACATGGCAAAACCAGAAATAAAAATAAGCGTGCAGTAGCGTGAAAATGACCGCAGGCCAACACAAAAGTGAGAAAAATCTCACAAAATATCTTTGTGATGAGCTAACATCAAAAGATTTTAGGTTTGGCTAGGCACAGAGAAATTTGGATAAGCAAAGTAATGAGTGCTGCTGTGCTTTTCCTCTTCAGAATGTCTTACAAAGGTTAAGTCTTTCAAATATATCTGTGAAATGAAACATTATATTGCCACAATTGTTTTTTTTTCCCCTCAGCTGAAGTGAATGCTGAGTTTTTAAATGTCCAAGGATGTGGAGAAGGTCAGTCAGATCTAGCACTGCAGTCTAAGCTTCTCCTGCAGTGCCTCAACTTCATAGACTGTGCTGGACATTCTTCATATATTCAGTCATCCCTCTATCAGCCACTGCTCTCCTTTTCTCAAACTGCTTGTCCTTTTGGACATCTTTTCCCTGGCAAGTCTGCAGCTTTCCCTTGCACTGTGCACACTCAGGTTGCTCAGTTAAGTCTGCAATAACCCTGTAGGTCAATCTCACCTGGCTACGTCTACCTCCTCTATTACTCTAGACTTTTCACAGTGCAGACTTTTCTCTCCTCCTGCACTGCTTTACAGAAAGGTCAATCTCACAGACCTCAGCAAAACTCTTTATTAAATGTCCTTTGCAGAAGGTTATGTAAGACCCAACTAAATTAATTTCATCATCTTTGAGTTAGGTATATCCCTCACATATGCATATGTACAGTCTCGATATATGAAGGTAGATAGTTACTCACCATCTCCCATGTTTGCAATAGCTTTGGAAAAGCTGACTCTGAGCCAGGAAGCTTGGGGATTGACTGGAAGTAGCAATTAAATCACCATTAACAAAACCTCATAGTGACAAAAACCTATGAGAAAGAAAAAAAAAATCATCAATACATCAGTATCAACTCTGTAAGTGACAATAAAAGATCTCTACTTCAGGGGAAGGCAAGGACATTTCAGAAAGCCTAAATTCTCAGGATCACTCAGCTAAGGTGATTCTTTAAAAGTTTAGAGGCTGGTGTCAGGAAAACCCTGCAGAGCTCACATAAGAGGATAGCTGGTAATGTCTGAAATTATTTATAATGGGCTAATGACCAGTAAAAACCCTGCAGGATTTGACACTCTAGAAATCAGCTCCCCTTGAGGAATTCAAGAAATTGAAAAAAACTGACCTGGACTTTTCTTGAAGATAAATGGTCAGTAAAAGGAAAAGGAGGGAGAGATCCTGTGCTGTTCAGCAAAGCCAGTAGTTTTAGTGTATCTCATGCTATTAGCACCTGAGTGCATCTGTGAGGTAATAGTCAACTCCTATTGACTGCAGTGGAAGCCCAGGGCACTTTGCATTTTGCAGCATGACCTCAAAAGGACGTAAGCTAAGGACATAAATGTGCCAGAGTATGTGCCCTTTGAACTGGAAGGCATTGTTTCATGCTTTATAAAAAAATTAAAAGATTTTTATCCCTAGTTAGCCCTGTCTCACACTAAGCAACTACATCAAAAACAAGTATAACGCAGAAGCCTATTCACTCTGCAGAGCAGAAATATAGCATTCCACCAAGAACAGGCTGATTTAATTTTACATTTATGTTATTTAAATGGCTAATGTGCTTAAAATGTAGAAAATCAGATACTGAAGGCAGTCTTTCTTTCAAAGCAGAAGAGCAGTTGGTAAGCAAAAAGAACAAAACCAATAAAAAGTGACAGAAGAAATTAGGAAAGATCATTGATTTCCTGGAAAATAGGATAAAACCTAATATTATTTCACACATTATTGAATAACATAATAAGTTATCCAGAATATAATGTTAATAACATTTGACTGTGATTTGATACCAGAGGAGTTCTTACAGCTCAAAGCTGTTTGAGGCAGGTTGTGAGGATGGTTAGAGACCTATTTGTTGAACCATCTACTTGATATTATGACCTCTGGCCTAGGATAGGATAGTCAGTGATGTGGTTTCTTGAAGTTGTCAATGCACCTTTGGGAAGTCCAGGTTTCACTAGTGCCAAAGGAAGGGCAATACCCTCCCTGCCAGGGAGGCACCCAGCAAATCATAGTTATAAATAAGTCCTATATGTGTTGAACACATCTGGAAAAGTAAAAGCTGATAGTACTTTTGTACCCATGCCACTGGTAGTTGTAAGGCATTTTTCAAAAATTAGTCTTCTGCTCAGTACAGAGCATTAACCTTCAAAATGTAACTTATTGGCAGTAATAATAAAGTTTAAATAGTAAAATGAGTGCCTATGCTCTCTTTGCGTGCCCTCCTTT
The DNA here is from genome assembly GCA_024611175.1 of Megaceryle torquata. Taxonomy (NCBI): domain Eukaryota; kingdom Metazoa; phylum Chordata; class Aves; order Coraciiformes; family Cerylidae; genus Megaceryle; species Megaceryle torquata. The sequence goes on from JANIJG010025515.1 coordinate 25,249, forward strand.
GCAATACAGATTTGTCTGTCTTTAGGCAAGACCAGGAAAGGACAGAACGTAGAGTGGCCAGTGTGACCTGCTATGAGAATATGCAGCATTCAAGGTGTGGGTAATGATGTACTTGGCTGTATCTCATTAAGTGTCCAATAGATGATAGGCAACAATTGGTCAAGGCAGAGGAAGAGCAGCCTTCTTGTCTGGTTTTGCTTGGAAGTTGTTAATGCCCATTGCCTGTGTCCTCTTCCCTCAATACTTGCCATCAGATGTGGGAAAACTATGTCTGTATGAGAATGCAGAAGTGCACAGGAGCTGGGATAATTTTAGGGCAACCCTAAAATACTCAAAAGAATTTCTGTTTTAAGGAGTGGAGGGAGGAGAAGCTACCTTTAGTTCCTCTTTGAGATCTTGCATGCTAAGTTTCATTCCAAGGTAGGAAATTATAGTTATCAGAATGCCTAGGTAGCACCTACACACCTCAGAGATTTTGTTTGGCTTTTCTAGAAAAGTATGAATGTTCTGTTTCTTCTCAAATCTAGGTCATTTTCATACATGCTTCCCCCAGCAGTCTATCCTTTGCCCATCCTCCTTTTGTTACAGTTTCTGCATTTTCATATTTTCATCCTCCTTATCTCACCTATGTTTGCAAGCAGTGGGCTCTTTGCACTTGGGCACTTCCTAATTGCACTCCTTTTTTCTCTCATGGGCCTCTAATGCAAAAAAGAGTATTTCTGAAATATGTGTGCTTATGTAGTCAAGAATTTCCCTGTTGGCACACCATCCAATGATGTCATTCTTGTTTGAAAGGGGAGCGTTCTCTGAAGGGGACAGGGAAGTCACTGTTTTCACCTTGTTACCTAGCTTGGGGTGTTGCCAGGCATTACAGCACAGGCAGATCTGCAAGCTGCCTATAAGCTCTTGTGAAGACCTTGTCTGGATGGGAAGGGAGGACAGATGTGGGAGTCCTTGTTGATGATAAAGCAGTATGGGTGTGTCTTTTTAACCTCCTGTTGTTTTCAGCTTAATTAAAATGTAAGTACCCTAGACCTAGAGGTTCAGCACAGGAGCTTAACATACATCACCAAGGAGAATCCTACATAGCCAGCAGGTAAAGTTCATATGGAATTATGCTTCCTTTTATCTTTCTGGGAACATCTTAAAAAAGTATGTAATGTTCAATCAATAATGGAGGCTGTTTTTAGAATAGTGATTACTCTAAACTGAAAGACAGACATTACAGAACTGCAGAAATAAACTCTTGGAATCATTGATAAGTGATTTACAACCAGGGCAGTTTTTGTAATGGTAGAACATCCTCAGGCAAAGGGAAAAACTATTAAATTGCACCAGATCATATGAACTCACTGTTTTGTTCAAGAAGCCAGGCTTTTAACAGATGAACAGAGTTAGAGTTGTCTTGTACATATCAGGACTTAATACTTCTAAACACGAACAATTCTCTTTTCACTCAATATTAAATAATGTCACATCTGATCAAAATCCCAGTAATGTCAGTTTATGCCTGGCAGCAACTATCTTTAGGAAGGTAGTCCAAGAGAAATAATTCTGGACCTGCTTCCATCTCTGAAGCATATTCATTGCTTCCATTGCTTCTCAATCCTCCTGAATACTTAAGATGTCCAGTTGAAGTCTGCCAGTTAGCCAACAGGCAGAAATTTCAATTCCAGCCTTCTTTTCCTAGCAAAGACACTGATATTATGAGGGCTTTGGTCTTGTGAAAAACAATGGAAAAAGTCTCGTGAAATGTGTGGAATACAAAGGGAAGCTTTTTTGTGGTTAAAAATAGTATCTGCAATAATTCCATGACAAGACTGAAAGTGGCTTTCTTACTGTGTGGAGGATGCTAAATAAGACTTTTTAAATGGTATCTTGTACTAAGATAATTATGGGAACAAAACAGCTTTACATGAATCTGACAGCTGTTTTAAAAAGCACAACAGGCAGCACCATTTGCTATAATGCAGAAGACCTGGGTTCAGAATCCTACACACATTTTTGTCTTCTCAAAAGCCAGCAGGAACTGGCATAAAGAAAATGACAGCCTGACTGCAAAGGCAAACAGAAATCAATCTGCTCTTGAGCTGAGTTTGTGTTTCCTTTATAAAAGGGGCAAGTAGTTAGAAGAAGATAATACTTCCAAGAATGGCTTGATGTCCGTAGTTGGAAGAGAATCCTCATTTTCATTAAATTTACAGTGTCTGCATTGGATGTGCCAGAAAACAATGGATCAGTACAGTCCTATAAATCCCAAACACATACATAGTATAGCTTTTCAAAAATAACTTACAAAACAGCCTTCCAGGAGAAGAACAAGTCCACAATAATGACAGCACCCTGACAGTGCAATAAAGAGAAATTTGTTATTTTGACTGCAGGGGTTGACAATGACTAGAGGGCAAATGCATAGCCTAGGAAGGAAGAGCCTGTACTCAAATGTCAAAAACTCCCTGCCACAAATGAAAGAAAAATAAAAATGCCTGAAATGTGTTTACTCTGTATAGGCATAATTATAGTAATAAAAAAGATAATTTATCGGACCACAATAAATATTTTTGAAGTTCAGGATGCAGCATTACATAATATCATCTCTCTATAAATAGAAGGATTCCTTTCAAATGTTCATTGCCATGAAATTAAAAGAAATCTTTGCCATCTAATGGTGAAGAAGGTGGCAGCAAAAATGAAAGTGAACAGTAAGTGAAGGGTTAAATATGTAGGATGGTTGCCTTTCTGAGTAATTTTTGTTGACAATTTTGAAGCTACCATTCAATTCTAGAAACAAATTTGATTATTATCATTATTTCTTTTACTACCTGTGGAGGATTTTATCTACTCACAAGTATGACTCCTTCTGTATGAAATAAATTTTGTAGGCATAATTTGCAACCTCAAACATGATCTCAATCCCACAAAGGAAGAGCAATAAATTGAAAGCTCAGCTGTTTTTCTGAAGTCATTTAGTTCTAAACAAATGCTTCTATGCACTCTGCTTTTTAATTTTAGTTCTTCCTTTGTTATTGAATGATTTTATAAGAAAGAAGGATTTTTGTTCTGAGTTTTTCTTCCTGTGATATCTCCCATATGAAATTGCAATCCTCTGATAGATTGTATGAAGAGGATTAGAACATGTCATCACTAATTGCAGATGAGGATTTAAAGTAGGGATGGGCAGGAGCAGCAGACAGATGAAGTTGCCTGACCTGCCTTGATTCAGGCTAAGTGGATGGTTTGCTTGTACCTCTGTTGCTCCAGGAAGTTAGCCTGGCTTCTGCATCTCTCCTCATCTTACGGCAAGGAAAATTTGTTCTTCTGAACAAAAGCAAAGACTAACTTTTCTGCTGGAAGATTGATTTCTCTGTTGTGCATTGTTCCTAAAGAGCCATTTCTATCAAGAGGACTGCACAAAAACAGTTGTTTCATAAAAGCAAAAGAGAAGGAACAATTGCAAATGGAAATCACTTCTAAACTACAAAATGTGCCAGGTATCAGTTGTGGGATTATATCTTCCTCTTCCACATTTTTTGTTGTTGTTGTTGTTGTTTCTGTTAGACTGTAAACTTCTGAGTACTGTCATTCTATCTTCACATATACTATACAAGTGCTTACTTTGAGTATGGAATTGTAATGGTAACATATCCCCCTCTACTCCACTCTTCCCCCTCTACTCCACTCTCATGAGACCTCACCTGGAGTATTGTGTCCAGTTCTGGAACCCCTATTGCAAGAGGGATATGGATGTGC
>JANIJG010025518.1:0-41727 GCA_024611175.1 Megaceryle torquata
AGAAGAGAAGAGAAGAGAAGAGAAGAGAAGAGAAGAGAAGAGAAGAGAAGAGAAGAGAAGAGAAGAGAAGAGGAGAGTCACTGAAGGAAATGGAAAGTTAGCGGGTTAGGAGACAAAGTGAGAAAGAACAGTTGTGAGAACTAAAAGAGAAATGTAGGATGAACTTTTTTTTCCCTTTTCCTTACAGATTTGAACAGAACATCTAAAGGATGTAGAGGTCAGAATGAGGCCTGAAAAGGGGAGCTGTATGCCTCAATATATAGTTACTTACTGCCACTGGACATGGTATGGGACCCTATTTCCAGGTGCTATGGGTCAACCCGAAAGTCCCTTGCCAGCTGTGTGGCAGTTCAATGAAATAAGCTCAGAGACTCCATTTGCTTCTGCACACTGTCCCTTCTCAGTTAGATTCTTATGGTTCCTGGGAAGCTCCTGTTCTCCCACTCCCCAAGCTAGTGAATATCACGAGGTTGTTCTTCTGTGTAGTGCTCCTCAAACTTCACAGTGCCTGGACACACATTATATGTATCTGTTTCTGGTTTAATGTCTCCTGGGGACTACTGTACTGTAGTCATCCTGTCTCACACTAGCAGCAATGTCCTGGCCCTGTGCAGTCAGGCTGGGCTCTTCTCTGTGTCCTGCCCTGCATCTCTCCTACCTCTTGCAGTCAGAAGAAGGTCTGTAGCTCCCATGCTGAGGGGTTGCTCTTCTCCATGTTCTTTCAGTACCTTCTGCTAATTTGGTTCTTGCTTTTTGCCACATCAAGTGGGATCTGCACGCATCTGGGATTTTGTTTTTCTATTTCCAGCTTAAGGCTTTCTTATAGTCTCAGCTTTGATAACAAATCAAAGACAAGACTACTTTCAAGTAGTGCTTTCCTCCTGTGCCAAGAATAATGGTGTCTCACTGTGTCTCCCAAGGGAGAATAATTTCTATTTGCTTCATGTGGGATTTTCCCATAGGCAGTTTTACAGACACTTGCATGAATTGTCACCTTGCCAACTAATTAAACACAAAAATACAGCTTGCTCATTTTGGAGTACTTTGAACAATAATAACGCACAGACCTATAGACAAAAGCCTACATGGTTGTCTCCAGTCTAGTGGATGAGGAAACAAAAGCCAGCAAATATAATCATGGAACCAGAAAAACATGGTCTTTGCTTCACACATGTTGCCTGTATGTTTGCATTTTCAGCCTTGTGACCTCTTAATGAGATGCTAATTGATGCTGTATTAGCCTGCTCAGCTCATTTTTCTTTCTAATGGAACACAAATCAAATGCTTTTTGTTTTCTTTTGTCTTGGAAAGCACCAGTGTCTCTGATGGAGCTGAAATGATCTGTCTGGTTTTGCTCTTACCCCTTCACGCAGGAGCATCACCGATAGCTCTGGTTTGGCTACAGGAGCTCTCTGCTGCTGCAGTGTTCATTTTCTAGCTTGCACAAAAATACTTTCTCCAATTTCCTGGACAAGTGATGGCAGTCTGTGCAGATCTTGAAACAAGTTGGTGTCGTATGGCATTGTATAGTTTAACATAAAAATGTAGGAAATGTAACCTTTAGAATTCCTGCATTGCTATTCACCCCAAGATGTTTTATGTCCTGTAGGTTTTGTGGTATAGTCATGTCATGCATATGTGCTACTGTATCACAAGCAGTAATATTTCAGGCTACCTACCAGACAGAAAACCAAGACCTCACACCACAGTACCAGTGAAAACAGGTCTGTAACTTTTATTCTGTGTGGGCTCTCATAACACAGCCAGCTCCACCGTGTCAGTGTGCCGCTCAGTAGTCCTTTTGGCTTAAAATCTGTCGTGTGTCTGCCCTTGTCCTCTCCCAGGAGGACAAATGCATCAGTGAAGTGTTCTGGGTGAATGGTTTGAATGTATATACACACCCGCCGGTGAATGTTTCTACTGGAGAAATGCACCAGGCGATTACAGTAGAAGGCACAAGGTTTGTGATGGTCCCAAGCTCCTGGGTGACTTCATTCCACTGTTGGCAGAGCCCCAGGGCAGCTCAGCAGGACCCAGAGCTGGTGCACTAGATGCAAACCTGGGTCCTATGGGAAAGGGCTTTTGCCAAGAGTGTTGCTGCCAACAGGTCTGCTCCCTCTGCCAGCAGACTGCCCCTCACACAACTCACTCCCACCGTGGTTGGGATTGGAGGTGAGCTAGCGGGGGGCTGCAGAAGTCATAACATTGAAGTCGGGTGACCTTCCAGGCGTGCTGTCCTTTCAGCTGAGGCATTTCTGAGGGGTGTGTAGCATGGGGATGTTCTGGCAGCTGGGACAGAGATGTGGGCTACGGCCTGATTGAAGTGTCTGTAGGCTGCACGCTGTGGTTTCAGAGGGAGCAAGTCCCGCAGGCTGCAGCAGGTGTGTAGATCTAAGCATATCTTCAGGCTTTGCAAGCTGAGATAGCACAGCTGCCAGGGGAGAGACTGGAGCTCAAACATGCTCGGTGTGGAAGCAAGGAGGCCAGAGCAGGGCTTTCTGACTGCACGCTGCCTGCCCGCACGTAGCACTGCACCCGTTCCCCAGCCCCCTCCCAGTGCCTGCCAAATGGCAGGTGGTGGGTGTGCTGCTGGCGGTGGGGGGGTTACCCAACGGCCGGAGAAATTCCTCAGGCTGGTTACTCCTGTTTGCTATTTTTGTAACCAGTTGGATTTTAAGTGACTGTAAATAAAAATCGCTGTGGAAGAGCTGAGACATCTTGGTGGCACTCGCAAGAGAGATAAATCACAGTAAATGAAAACATGGGAGCACACATACCCTCTCCAGCAAAGCACAGTTGCTTTTGCAGCCAAACAGCATCTGTGGGGCAGGCTCCTATGGCACCGTCTGACAGCAACAGACAGGCCTCTGAGCTGGTGTCTGCGAGCTGAGAGATCAGAGAAATCAGCTTGTTTACCTGCTTGCAAAGCAGACTGGCTCCTGACAACTATTTCCTGGGTTTTAATCTTGGTCTCTGCCGGTTCTGTGATAGTTTTGGACACATGAGGTATGGTTTAGCATCTTTGGCTTGGCAGATTCAGCACTGAAGTCATCCCAAATAAGCAGCCCAAAGGTTTACTGCATTAGCTATGAAAGCGTTCCATGTCCTGGCTGGGACCTTTGATATGATAAACCAGAATGAATAAACATTAACTCATCTTCCCAGTGCCCGTCCCTGAAGTTCAGGGAACAGTGTGCTCTACAGATGCTGCCCACAGCTTGTGGGGATTTGCTGCCACATTCACTACCTGCAGCAAACACCAGATGTGTCCTGGTTCTGCAGGGCCAGGTCCATCCGCTGTGGCCGCAGCTGCCCACGCGCCTGCAGCCAACTTTCCCTCTCCAAGCCAATGCGTTGCTGTAAATCACCAGTGGGGTTTTGCATTTCACTTCCCATCTGCTTTGGATTGTGTAACTGAGCACCCAGACTCCCCACCTCTAACGAAGATGTTTTACAACACCACAGACCAAATCCAAACCACAACCTTGCCATACGACAAAGAAAACAAACAGAGCAGATGGGCCCCCCAATCCGGGCTGAGGCCCGGGACACTGGAATCAAAATCACTTTTTCCTCTGCTTCACTAAAATATGAAATGAAAAAGAAATTAACCTGGTAAAGTGTTCCTGCTCTATCCCACCTTGTGAATATCTGTGTACTTTCTGAGCCTTCTTTTCTGACCCGTCTGCAGGTCCTTAGTAGGCAGCAGTAACACAAGGACATCAGCAGCATCTGGCTTTGCTGAGCCTCAGCACTGTAAAAAATCATTTTTCATTAGCATCTCCCCAGTCTCTCTGCCAGCCCCCCCAGTTTAGACACGATTCCACCACGATACAGGAAGACAATCTCAAAATAAGGTGGCATGGTCACCTCCCATGTCCCATGTCTACTGACTAGGAACACAACCTCTCCAAGATTTCACACCAGAGGAAAAAAAGGCCATTGCCAGAACCTTAATAGGACATAAACAGCTCATGTTTATAGCTGTCTACAGTCATATGATGATAGGCCATAAAATAATGTCTGATGTTGGAAACCTTCAAAAGTCATGACTTTTAAACCCCCAAAACAGCATTGGCCAAGGCTCCTAATTGCCCTGAGCCTTATAAATATACTTCACCCTTCTTAACTATGTCCAACAAGGGGTGTAGAGGGAAAGATTTTCCTTCTAACTGTTCCAAATTCTTCTTATAAGGAAACCTTTTCCAAATGAGTCACGCTGCAGAGCCTTTTAAACACAGCACTCTTGAGCTGGCTTCTTCCTGTGGCATTTTTCCATGTTTACACAGTTAAGGAATGCGAGGGTGCTTCAGAGACAAGATATGTGGGCTTCGAAACATTTAAATGCCAGCACTTTGGTACTTCATCTTCAGCTGCAAGGTTTGGCTGATGAATGTCAAACTTGTCATAGCATGGCAGGAAGGCAAGCGAAAGGCTGTAATGGAGCCATCGGGCGCCAAACCAGAGGTGTTAAGATTGATGTTGCATAATTCCGTAGGAGACTTTGATGACATTTAAAAATCTTAATAAAAAAGTCTATAGAGTTTTTTCATTTCACAGGTGATTCTTTTCCAACTTCCAACCCCAGACTAATGAACTTTTATCTGTTACTCAAAGAAATTCATTAAGAAGAAGTAAGCAAAAAACCCAATCCCAAACAAGCAAATGCACTTTGCTTCCTGAGCGTGATCCAAAAGCCGGACAAACAGGGCACATTGGCTCAGGATTCTTGCATATGGGACAGAATTTCCCCAGGAAAGCTCAGCTTCACTGTGGAACAAGGCATGTGGAGAAGCTGGGAGCTCACAGACAGCTTTTCCTTGACACTTCTTCCTTGCCCTGGGTGTACAGTCTTGTAACAAAGCAGACACTGTCTACCTGGTAAGATTGCAAGAAAGAACTGTTTAAACACATGAGCATGACAAGATTAGATTTTCACCTGTTCCTAAGGTTGTGTTTATTCAGTTGCTGCATGACTAGGAAAAAAAAAAAGAAGAATCCAAGGACTAGAGTATTCTTTAGGAAATCAAACTTTGGCTTATGTGGGGCTGAGGCATTATCCTCCTCTTACAGACATTCACTCACTGAGACAGCCTAATCCAAGAGGTTAGTAAAGCCTAATTTTAAGCAGCTGTAATTACTGGGCTTCTTTCATTCTTATAGTAAGAATGCCTGAATCCATTCCTGGCCCAGAGACCAGAAGGCCTGGTTTCTTGTCTCACTCTGTTCATCACTCCACCCTCTCCAGAGGTAATTACTGCTTGATGATGGGTTTATTGCCTTCTGCATGGGTTACAAACCAAACTTCCCTTTGAAGCAGAGATTGAAATAGAGCAATATTCAGGGAAAGTGTGAAGCCTTGTCTCCTCTCGTTTATCAGGGAGTGAAGAGATTAAGAAACAGTGAGCTGACCTCAGTCTCCAGGCTTTCTTTTGTGCTTCTTCTGTCTCCTCCACTAGAACCGAGATAGCGTGATTGCTTACCTCAAAGATGAGCTCCAAGAGATGAAGGCCAAAACAGACATGGAAAGCAGCTACATGAAGAAAAGCACAGATCTCCAGATCTATCAGACCCAGAAGAAGTGTAGCAATGCAGAGAATATCCTGGCCAAGGAAATTCAGGTAAGCTGTTCCCCACAGCCCCTAGAAGACATCTCCAGCTAATGAGGAAAAAGTCCTCCCTCACTGCCCAGGTGCCCTTTCTGTTCTCCATCACAGCCACCTACACAACTGCTTGAACTGGATCAGGGAACTCATCCAGGTTAGAAATCTTTATCTCTTCCATTGCTTCTCTGTATGGTCCTGTGACCAGCAGCAGCATGGCTGCAGGAGATGGTAGCTGGAGGCAGAGACTGATTAAACTAATACCACTGTCAGAGAAGCAGACCCAGAGCCATGGCCAGAGGCTGTAGTTACAAAGCCTGTTTAGCAACGTAAGTGCCCTGAGCTCTCAGCACTGCCCACAGCGCATGATGCTGATGGAACTGTTTGTGTGGCCATAGGGTGACATGGACTAGAAAACAGTTCTGGCTTTGCAAACTTGGGGTTTTTTTGACCGATTAAGATCTGATCTAGTTGCCCTTTTCTCATGGATGGCCCAGGGGCAAGAGCTGCCTGGGTAGTTTTGTCCCTAGAAAAATGTGGACTACGCAGAGAGCTCCTGCACTCTTGCTCACCAGCTGGGCTTTCAGCAGCACGTGTGCACACAAGTGGGCACTAACATTGTCCCTTATGTTTTCTGTCTGCACTGATCACAGAAGTTGAGGAGCAAAACCGATGAGGAGATTCGAGTCCACATGGAGATTGAAAATTTCCTCAGGCAACACCATAAGGTAGTGTCACCATCTGCTAATGCTTCACAGCAACCGATAAACATTGTATCGTCCATCAGTGCCTAAAGAAAACCAGGTATTCCTCCATCAGATTTACCAGATTCATGATTGCTGCTGTTTGAGTGACTACTTATCCTCAGGTCATAGTTAACCCATCTCTCCCAGATTTGGGATTTGTTACATTTGGATAAATTTCCTCAAAATCAGAGTTCTTGTAATGACAGGCATTGTTTATTCACAGATGGGGTGCTGAGAGGGAAAAGACACAAACTGCCAGCCCAGTTTTGCCTTATCTTAACCTCAGGAAGAGTCGGGGGCTGGGTTCACAATTACTGTGCTGATTTTCATCATCAAAGAACCATGAATTGTGCTGTTGATCCAGAGGTTCAGAGCTTTCCTGTCATCAACAGCAGTGCCCATTACAGTGAATAAAGCTGGAAAACATCCCATAGACTGTATGACTGGAAGAAAACCTGTACTACCGCAGGGTACCTAACATCACTGCCAGTAGCAAATTTTATAGCAGATAACAAATTAAAAAAAAAAAATAAATCTAATTTGAATGCAAAAAAGTGTGGTATCTTGTGAGCAATTAAATAGTGTCCCCTATATCTCAGAGCCTTAGTTTGCTCAAAAAATCATAGTGAGGGGACTTTCCAAATACAAGCTGCAGCCTGTTTGACCTCTACCAGAAGGCAAAGTACAAGCCTCTCTCTCCTCAGACAGCAGCTGGTGGCTTTACAGGGGCTCGCAGAGAAGAGGATGACCATGGCCTCCATCTCCCTTGAGTGTCCAGCTGTGATGCCATAATGAGATTGATGCTTTTCCTCAGATTATCTTGCCATGCAAGCAATCATGGTTGTTGCTATGGAGAAGTTATTTGTGAATGGGAGGAAGTCAGCTGGGTGACTGTTTCAGCAACACCTGCCCTCCTATTTATGAGTGAGACAAAGCCAAGTTTACAACCTGAAATAGCATGAAATGCTGTCCCCTGGGACCTTATTCCTGGTGCAAAAGCTTAACCCAGAAATTGGGCAGGGAATTGGACAGACAATAAAAGCTTCCTCACTGAAAAATTCTTGTTTCTTAACTCCCCTCCCTCTCTATACACACAAAGAATGGCTTCTGGTTGACACTTCACCAGGACTGACTGTGCACACAACTAGCCACCAGTGCTTCTCCATCCTTCATGCACCTTTGAAAGCCCAAAACTAGTCTCTCCATCTCCAGCCCAGTGCTATGCCTTCCATGGTGAACACCCAGCGAGGGGCCTGTATCCACCAGTAATTTATCACTAGTCCTAGAGGTTTGGGTCTCATCCTTTCAGGACAAGAAGGAAACACTGACCATACAAAACTTACAGGACTCTTACACCATCCTGACAAGGAGGCCACTTAACAGCAGCAAACCTTTCCTCTGTACACTCTTTGCACCATGCTGAGCACCACTTTGTTCTTGTGCAGAAGGTGGAAGAGAAGCTGGAATCCTGGGTGGATAAGTATGAAAATGACACAGATGCTAAAGATGAAGAGCTGGATGCCCTAAAAGCATCAAAGGCAAGCAACTTGGAAATACTGCAGAGACTTGCCGAGGAGGTAATGACATCAGCAGCATCTCAGTGCTCAGCCATGCAAAACTGCATCCTGGCTTTTGGAGTGTCAGGTGTGATTATAAGCAATGGTCCTGAGGAGGCAGGGACCGAGCAGTCATCTTCTATTTGCCACCTGTGACACTGAGGAGGGATGACGGTGTTTCCCCTACAGCTATTTGCGAATACCAATAAGTAATCAGTTACTGACAGACAGCCTTTGTGAGGGGCAAAGATCCTGTCCCATCCCATCAGTCTGCCTCACCTTAGTTTGTTGCCTTTCAACAAATCTGTTGCTTCTAGCAACATCGGCGTGTGGCAGGCCGAGACCAGAAAAGGTGGCTCACCCCCTCCTGCAGATGCACATTTGCAGCTGCACAGCGCTCTGGTGTAAGGGAACTGATTCCAGTTAAAACCATTCCTGCCCTTGGCTAACTGCTGGGCCCTGTTCACAGCTATGTGGGCGCAGCAGAGCAGGCAGCATAGGGCAAAGAGAAGTGTCTAGAAAAAGGGGTGGTTTATAGCCAGAAGGAATTAACTTGTAATCATTGCTTACTGTCACTGATGGGACTGAGTTAGATGTTTCCCTGCTTGTGGGCTCATTTTTCACTCTGTACGCTGTCATCTCGTGTCCCAAGGGTGTTTGTAGATCATCTGGTGCCTAGCCTGGGGGCACACGGGTCCTTCCCACCACCATCTGTTGCCTGAGACGCCATCAGACAGCCATTTTACAGCACGGGATCAGAGGGTTAATTACACCCAGTCCTTCAGAGGTTTCACTTTGGCAGCAACGCTTGGTGCCTTAGGACTGATAGTGGTAATGAGCAACATTTGCCATCTGGATTCAGGAAAGATCATATAAAGGAGGTGGGGGAGAAAGGTCCACACTTTATATGTTACCCTTGGGCTACCAGGGAGCTCCCTAGTGCAGGGGGTGGGGACCTGCATGGTGACACATGGGCCAGAGCAGCCCCATCTGGGCTGGGAAAAGCAGGTAGTGGGCATGAGCAGGTAGTGGGGCACCCAGGGGAGAGGACTCCTTGCACCAGGGTCCAGGTGAGCCTTGACCTGGCAAGCTGCTGGGCAGAGTGAACTTTGCAGGCTCGCCCTGCAGTTTAGGGGATGTTTTTCATGTGACTGTTGCCCCCTACCTACTGTCTTGCAGTGCCAGATGTTTGAGGAAACCATCATCAGTGACCGGGCAGAAAAGAAGGCTAAAAGAAGACAACTAGAGCAGGATGCCCTGGAGCTGAAGAGCACGTTGAAGGTAAAGGGGTACAAAGCTGAGGCAGTGCTTCCCCATCAGCAGCTAGTAATTTCCATCAGCAGTTAATAATTTGTGCCACATGCTTTGTTCAGGGAGAAAATGGCTCAAGGAATTTGGCTGTGACACAAGTGTAGGACAGGCAAAGCCTGTCCCTTCCTGCTGGGGCAGACACAAGGCAGCAGCTGGCTGCAGGTTTGAGAAGGGGTGCAAGGGGAGAAGCAAGTCTCCTCAAATGATTTGGGGCTGTGCCTATCAAACCAGCCCCACTGTATGAGTGATACAGGGAGGGCCACAGGGCAGTTCCCCTGCTCATTCCCTTGATACCAGCAACAGTTGCCCCCAGCCCAGACATGGATACCTTCAGTGTAACCAGCATGGGCCCAACTGCTACTGCATGGTCCAGGGGTCCCCTCCTGCAGATGGGGAGTGCATGATTGATGCTCTGTACCAGGGACCCCAGCAAGTGATTTCTCCTAAGGCCTCTCTCTCTTATTTCCAGCTGCAAGCCTGGTGGAGAGGTACAATGGTCCGCAGAAACCTTGGCCCCTACCAGGCCCTCAGGAAGACTCTGGAGAAACAGCGATCAAAGCAGAAAGAAAAAGGGAAAAAGGAAAACTTTAGAGTAAAGAAAAAGACACGATAAATAAAACCTGGCCACAGATGTGCTCAAGGGCTGTTGCTGGGCAGGGCACTTCACCCTGTCTGTCAGACAGGCCAAAATAAACCATGTAACAGAGCTCAGGCTATTCTGGAGAACACGGTTCTTGAGAGATACAGTTAAGGTGAAGCTGCCATTGTATAGCAGAGACACAGTTTCTCCAGCAGCAAGGGGATTTGCATCAAAGTGAGAAACACTGTGTGCCCCAAACTGCTTAATGGAAACATGACTGCTAGCAGGAGGTCATCCTGTTAACAGTCCAGTAACTCACCTGCATGGGACACTGCACCGAGAAGCTCCCCTGCAGACCCCCGAGCACTGGCCATGGCTGGAGTGCTGGTATTTGCTGTGGTGCCGAGCGAGGCAGCGTGGCCAAGTCACCCACATCGGGGCTCAAGCAGCACTTGCTCTGCTGCCAGTGCCGGCGTTAGGCTGGCAAGGGGAAAACTGCCGACAGTCTGCAGTGTAAACACCAGGGCAGTCAAAGCATGTGCATTTCCATTCCCACAGTCCTGCAAAATGTCAGCACATGGACAGAATAGCTCCACATACCTTCCAACCGAGGGAAGGAACAAGGGAGGAAGACAGCCAGACACGCTGCTTGTAGGAGCTGCTGTCACAGCCCTATCCACCCCCCTGGCCCTATGCAGCGAGAAGAGGCAGTGGGCAGGGAGTGAAGCTGCTGGGGAGCAGCGTGCTGCTTTTTTAATCAAGAGGAGAGCTCTCTCTCCTGACACGAGTGTCGGGCACATGCAGGTCTGTGCTCAAAGCAAAATCAGCCCTGGGTTTGAACTGTCTGGTTCCTGACACTCCCACGCAGGAGAGCGAGCTCGAGACACAGTATCTCTCTGTGCTCTTTGTGACCAGCCAAAAGCTCTAAAGTTCAAGTGAGATGACTGAAATCACAAGCAGAAAGCCCTTGTCTCAGAACTCTCTCTGAAGAGGAGAGGGGCTGGTGCCTGGCCATCAGGCAGAGCTGGGTGTCAAGGGAGCACTTAACATTTCAGATCTCTAGACAAACTTGTGTTACAAGTATCAGGGATACCCCCGGAGCACTGCTGCTTACTTTGAACCAGAACATGTTTCCATTCTAGCGCTGGTACCAAAGCCGTGGGCACGCTCGCTCGCTTGCCGAGGTCTCCAGGTGCTGGTGAGGACAGGGATTGCTCCAGACCGGTGCTGGCAGGAGCTGAGCCAGGACTGTGCTTACACCTCGTGCCTGCACTGCGGCAGAGCAACCTCGGGAGTTATGTTCCTAATTTTAACTCTCCTTTTTCATGTGCTGCTGACTTGGTACATTTCATTTAGGACCAGTATTTTCCCTGTGTGGCTGGTGTTAACAGGACACCTGTTTGGGTGTAGGGAATGAGGTTTGATCCTAAAGGAAAAATAGGACAGAATGGAGGGGCAGGCAGCAGGTCTCTGCTTATTTACATCAAACTGCGGGCACGCATTAGTAACACAAACAGCTGAAATATGGATCATGGCATTTGCTGGATTTTCATCAGAGAACAAAATAGAACATAATTCTGAAAAATCCTCTGCATCCAGGGATTCTGCCAAGGCCGGGCTCCCCTTCAAGCCCCAGTTCCTGATGCCAGAATGAGAGCATGTGTATGGCTCATCAAGGTCCTGGAGCTGGAGTGAACAAGCCAGTAGGAAGTTAACATGCTGCACTGGTTGGTGAAATAGTTAAAAACTTCCCTTTTGGTGACTAGTACCTCAAGCAAAAAAACCATAAACAAACCCAAACCCATACATTGCTCAGGCTCAGCACTATGCTCCCAAAATGAGGAAGCTCTGTCTGTGTGTGTAGAGGAATGTGGGGAAAAAAAAAAGAAAAAAAAAAAAAAAAAGCAAAACCGGCAACAAACAGAACTGGGTTTGCTAGTCCAATAAGGTGGGGAGTGACAGTCTCTTACAGAGTCCCCATAGGAGTATCCTGACCACCAGGTGACAGTGCAATGGGGGCACAGGTTTTTAACCTGAGTGAATCCCCATGAGCTTACTCCTGCTCAGTAAGAGTAGCAGGTGCTTGCCCGGGGACCATGGTCATGCTGCTGTCCACCCATCTCCTCCTGGCCCCCTCTGCTGCACCAGCCTGCCCCAGAGGTGCTGCTCTCCTGATGAGCCTTACCTTGCGTGGTCAGAAACCACCATGGACTTCTGATGCTTGGCTGCACAGCTGCCAAGTAAACAGGTGGAGCACATCCAGTGATGGGAGCAGTAGAGCAGTATCCCAAACCCCAGCAGTCTGGAGGAACTTTGAGCTGAGGTTGGCACTGCTTGTTTTCTTCCAGCTATGGGGAGGTGGGAGCAAAGTGCATATTCATGATACTCTCTGCAGGGAAAACCAGAAATTACAAGCTCTTTGAAGAAACTGGCTTCCTGAGGGATAAGTGGATAAGAACAGCTGGAGACAGAGAAGCTGGTTAGGAGAAGGCTTTAGTCAGAGGGGGAGAAATGAACACCAGGAGAGTGCTGGGCAATCCCCATGGAGGCAGGAACAGAGCTGTCTCAAGTGACTGATGACACCAGGTCGTCAAAAAAAAGATGCTGAAGGAGCTTTGTAAGCAGTGAACAGTACCAGGGGGGTATCCAGCCAGTATGAAGTGGGGAGGGTTTGTAGATTTCCAGTAATTTCTAGGCCTTGCCCTTTTTTTTTTTAATTTTTACTTTTTTAAATAATGAAAAGTAACTATTAGATGGGAAGAAGAGAAATATTTTGGCTAATAAGAACAAACCTTTCAAATGCTGCAGGAGCATGAAGCCATGGTGCAAGTCCTACAGATCAAACCCGAGACAGGATAAAACCACACCAAAGATAGGAAAGACAAGAGGCACCAGTGCTGGCAGCAGCAAGCTGCCCCAACCCAAAGTGTACATTTTACTTTGAGAAGGTAAAAAAACCCAAACCAAACCAAACCAAACGGGGGTGGGGAGGCAGGAGCAAAGGATTCTGTACAAAATCATTGCTTCTCAGTGTCTGGGGAAGGTTGAAAATAACCCAAAGAAAAGCTTCTGATGGGGCTGCAGAATGGGCATAAAAATGCTGGATTTTTTTCTGTCTTGCTTAACTATGAAAACTAGAGAAGCAAATCAGGTCCATGAACCGCCAGCTGTGTTGGTGGGGAAGAGGAATAAACACCCAACACAGAGGATGTGATGTTCACTGAAGCAGCACAAAACCAGCAGGATGCAACGCTGTCATTCATGTAAGTCTTAAAACTTTATTTCAAATTACCCATGGTTTCCTTTTATATTCTCAATGTGCTAGAAGCTCACACTACTGGCAGAATACAGGCAATTTAAAATAAAGTATACAATATTCGGACACATTTATATGTAACAGACTCAGAAATTATGGAATGTATTTACAGACATACAGCATGGGATGAAGCTTTAAAATCCTCTATTAATTACACGTTTACACTGTTTTCAGAAATAACAAAATTAGATTGCTTTGTAAAACATCACAATATCTATACAAAAGAATTTTTTAGACGTCCAAATTCACCTTAAAAGTCCTCTGTTTCTAAAGCAATTGTTCAAAGAACCATTTATAGGCATAAAAGGGTAAAAATTACTATTTGCCATCGTGTCATTACCCAGAACAACAGAAGTGTTCTCAGTGCTGTAAAAATCTGTCTCCTATTTATTTTCAGCAGGCTGCCGAAGTCGGGGCCTTTATGAAAGTCTCTCCCTTCTCAAGGGGAAGACCCAAACCCCAGCTGTTTTGTCCCGACCACCACGACGCCATCGGGGCTGCCGAGTGCCCGCACTGCTCGATCTGGAGTGTGTAACTTGGCTGAGCCTCAAACGCAGCTCTCGGTGCTCGACGTGGTTTGAGGGAGGATGGTGACACAATGAAGCTGGTGTCACCAGCAAGCATGAAACACTCAGATGGATTCCTCCCACATCCTCCAACACAAGTGCCCCAGAGAAGAAACACAATTGCCTCTTTGCTTTAACACACAAAATAGAATTTTATACGTTTTCTTTAAAATACTCTTTTTCGTGAGATACAACAAAAATTGCACATAAATACACCAAAAAGATCCCAACCCTTTTTGCAAAACAGAACTGCAGTTGGTTTTGGTCTAACGTATTAAATAAACCGTATGATGAAACTCCAGGTTTGGATTTCTGTCCTAAACATCTGGCCAATCTTTAGCATTTGCCAGCATGAAAACACAGGCTTCTAAATGTTGAACTAAGATGACCACGTACATTAAAACTGCCAGAGCGAATCAGTTGTGACACTGGGGACACGGCCCCTGCCTGGCTGTACACGAGCTCGGCCACTGTGCGCACGCAGCGCCCGCGTGGGACAGAACCTGTGCTAACCAGGCACGATGGGAAATGGCCATTTCTTGCAGTTCAGGCTCAACTCCCCACCCTGTTAATCCCTAAAAACTGGTACTAATGAAATGACAAACTTCCACCAGCCTGAATACTGTTAAGGTTTGCTTTCCCCCAAGTGTGCTGTTAAAAAGGTAACATGCCCCTGTAACAATACAAGTGACCTAACATAGACAACGAAGATGAAGTCAGTCCCGTCCCGTGTCCGACCCTGTCCTGTCCCCCCCCACCTTTTTTATCCCCCTGCACAGAGACAAACATACAAGAAATGCTTCTGGTCTGTGCTGTTGGCTGCTGTGTGCAGTGGCAGAATCTTCCACTCAGCAAACTACAGCAGAGACTTCAGACACTTTTATGTAATCCTTTAAGAATTACCAACACTCCTTGCAAGCAAAATGAAGGAAACACATGACCTACTTGAAGAGGAAAGTATGGAGGAGCTGCTCTCTTCCTATGGGTATTGCAAGTTATTGACATTTTAATGCCCCGTCAGGCACAAGGCAACGTGCTTACCCAGTGTGAAAAGGTTTCTCTTTTGAGCTGTGCAGTTTGAAACACCCTTTAGGTGTTCTCCTCCACTTGCAACATGATCAGCCAATGCCAATAAGAAGCAACTGGAATAATTATGTGTAATAAGGGATTCAACAGTCACCACAATGGACCTTGAAAGAAATACATGAAGCAAAACAGAGCAGAAATAAAACTGCAAATCAAAAGGGGAAAAACACAGCTAAGACCAGTCCTTGCTGGTGTTCCCATGGCGGGTTTACTTCTGTAAAAATGAATTTTAGCTAGCCTGTTTCCATTTCTTCTCCATCCTTTGTGCCCATGAAATCTGCTTGGTGTATTCTGCTTCACACGTATCCCCAGATGCAATACCTCTGATTGGTATTGCAGCAATACACCTGAAGTTGGTATTGGACCCCAAGCACCATGTATTGGTAGCATAACATTCTAGGATGCTTTAAATTGCCCCAAACCTAACAAAGGAACTGCATGGGTAGAGAATGGATTTTGCAAGGTCTTTTTGGGGAGGAAAAGAATAATTACTGCAACTGATCTGGTGGCGAGCTTGGCCTTGTCACTAGGACCAGGACACACAGAGCTAGTCCTTGCTTTGCAGGTTAGCTTTCCAGCCAAATGCAAAACTTGTCATCTGCCTCTCCCATTCCTCTACATTGGATTTCCATCTTTACGTTAAGGAAAGAGGAAGGGAGTAATGGTATTTCTGTAAAACCAGGGCATCTCTACATAAATTCCAATGACAAAAGGCTTTATTTATTAAAGCTTTGTTAAACTCATGAAAAAAACTTTTGCAATAGATTGCTGTTTTAGCAATTATGTGGCCAACCTGTGGCTATTTGTGTTCTTAACATGATGAATTTCTCAGTGGCTGGGACACACACCAGTGTTGGCATGTCTGCATGAGATGTTTCTGCCCCTGAGAAACATACTATTTGATAATGGGTTTCTAATGGTTAGCATGGCAGGCAGTGATTCTTCACACTGCAGTAAAAATACTCACAAGGCTCTTGATGACATCTAGTCATCATTTGACAAACCACAGTAACCAAATGCATCCCTAGGTGACCAGGAGGGCAGGTGAGAGGACACGAGATCTCCCTCCACTGATGTTGGAAAAAAATTCAGATAAGGACATGTTAAAACCCAAACAGAAAGTGAACCCAGCAAGAATGCTAATGTGACTAATACAATCAATGAATTCTGGTTTAGTATCTTCTCTCAAGATATTTCTTGTGGAGAAAACATGGAATATATTTTCCCTTGGGTGGGGAAAAAAAATTATTATTTTTTTTTTTTTTTTCCCCCCTTCAAAATGTAAGCAATGAGGACATGCCAACACAAGTTACAGCTACATGACCTTCAACCCTGTTATCAAATACTGCAGGTTAAGATTGCGTGCTGCAATTTTTTAATATATGTAATAGAAATAGCTGTTGTTCTTCGGAGGTGAAGAAATTTCCTTTCTTTTGAACCCTGTGGGGAAGAAATTTAATTCCCCATGGGCCTGCTGCAGCAACAGCTTTTTTTTTTTTTTTTTCCCCAAACGAATTCCCCTAGGAATCACTTCCCAACCTCTACACCCATGTCTTCAGTCTACAAGGTCGGTTCCTACCTATGGCTCTAACAGCCACCAGAATTCCCTGCCCTCCTCCCAGTGAACTCTATTTATTTTAAATAAGGGGCAAAAATATTTGTATTAAAAATGTTATTGGAAACTGTTGTGATCTCCAAAAAAATGGAGAAATGAAGTAAAACATTCCTGTCAGGAATCACGGAAACTCATTTCCTTAGAACAGAGCTCAGTGTGTTTGGATGCACTGCATGGGCAGTAAAGTCTTCACGTCCTTCTGCTTAGCCAAGGTAACCCAAAAGGTCCTGGAGGTCTTTACACAGCAGACAAGTGGTGAAGTTGCTGCTGCTTTGGGGGTGCCAGCTCCAGGAGCGCCTGGACAGTCACAGCTACCTGTGTCAAACCCTTCTCTTCTAAAATATGTAGAGGCAAACATAATTGCTCCTGAATGGGGAACAAAACAAAGACAAAAAACAAAATGGATGAAAAACACTCAACTGAAAAGAAAAAGAAATCAAGCAAAAGGTGACTGAAATATGAGATGTTATGGACAGCCAGCACACGCACGGGTATGAAATGAAATTTCTGCTTGTGACTAAAGAAGAGTGAACTTCGCTACTCAAAGCAAAAGGCCCTGGGTAATCCCTGTGTTTGTTTATCTGAAAATTGAAAAGGGATTGTGGGAGAAGTGGGGAATAGCAAATTGTCCTGTCTGCCCACAGTGAAATGGCAGCTGTTTATGAAACCACAAGTAGATGAAGTTAAGGATGGGGAAAGCTTTGCTTCAACATGATGAACCTGCAGAGAGTAGGAAAGGAACCGTGGCTTCCTTTCCAAAACACAACTGCCTTTCTGAGGGAGTCCTCATGTAGCAAGCCTGTTTCACTATCAACGTGAGGAAAGGACCTGCTTTAAAGCAGAGAATGAAATACTAGAGTGTGCTATGGAAACACTGCAACAACCCTACAACGTCATACTGGAAAGCGATTCTTATCTCACAGACACACTGCCCATCTGAACTCCTGTCTGTACATGTCTGTTGATCTCTGTCCTTACAAAATTCCCTGGAAGGCATGAAAAAGCACAAGATGTGTTATGGAAGAAAATGAAATAAAAAAAGACTCGCTCCTATGTAGGACTGAAATAACCTTGATTATAAATGCAGAAAATGCCATTTCTCCTGGGCAAGGCAATGAGAGATGGACAGCGTATTTATAGGCAAATATCTATCCTATGTGATGTGTGAGTCATTACCACTTATTTACCCTCCAGAAGTACACCTGCTTAGCAGGGCACCTCCATAATCATTCTAAGGAATAAGAGTAATACGCAAAATGCAAAGAGGTTTCAAAGTGTTTATTAATAATTGTGCTATTCTCAGTCTAAGATGGATTTAAAGCCTCACCCTACATAAGTCCTTGGCACCTCTTGGCCACCTTCACTCCACAACAGTCCAACAATTCTCTGTATGTGTAGAAAACAACCAAAGTGTGCTATTCCTACAGAGCTACAGAGAATATTTTTCATGTGTTATTTCCACAGTGACCTGCATTTCTCCACTCTTTGAACACTGACTGGTTTTGTTACGTTAAATAAATCCTTCAGCATAAACAGTGGCAGCCAACGCGCCTGCCGCAAAGTTCAGAGGAGAGAAAACAAACGAATCCAGACTGAAATTCTCACAGTAAGCCATATGATCAGGCTGAAATACATTTTTCTTCCAGTAAGTTTACGTTATTTTGCAAAAACTGTGCTTTTTGAGGAAATACTTGTAAACTTGAGCAAATATGCCTTATCTTTTTTCTTACGTATGCATATAGATAAGGGGAAAGCTTTGGAATGACTCCATACTACAGACAGTCACGACAAACAAAATTTAAAAACTGGAAGGCACTGTTAGTGTAAAACCCCTTGCAGCTTTTGTCACAGTGTTCATCAGAAGAACTTAAGAAACATAAGAACTGAGTTCATTTTAGTTTGCACCAGTAAGCAGTGAAAAAATAGCTTATTTAAAAATAAAACAATCTCCTCCTGTCAAAGGTCCCCTCTTTCCTCAAAAATGTTTTGCTTGGACAGAACACTGTGTGATTGGGAAAGAGGGCATCGGCTCCTCTACTTGCTCCTTTGTTAAATACTCACTTTATGTTACGTGAGCTGGTGAGATCCATGTACACATAACAGATTTTTACTGGTAGTGACCACATTTGCAGCTAAACTCCCGTGTGTCTTAAACTGTGCTTCAGAGCTGTCACCAGGTTCATGTCGGAATGCTAACACCACTTAAAGCAGGCTTACAAGCCATTTACTGTATTTTCAGATATAACAGAAATTTATTGAAAACACATTTGGAACAGCCATTTTACTTCACACTTACCTGTCACTGGTCTCTGAGCAGAGTTCCCTGAATCGATCTACCCTCTGAGGAGACATGGTCTTTTGCACGTCATATGGGGAGTGCCCTGAAGTTCTGAGGTGTCCCTGAGACATTAAAGCATTAAAGCACCAGGATGCTGTTCCTGGGGAGGGAAAAGCTTTGAAGCTTTACGGAAGACTACCTGAGTTTTGTAAAACAGTGAAAAGTGATCGTGCAGCCAGGACTTACATTTCTGCAATTTTGTGTTAAAGGTTTCTGAAAATGACAGGATAAGAGGAAGAAGGGAATAAGCATGGAACAAGTGTAAGTTGGGGCGCCCACAATCAAGTGGCAACTCAAGAAGCTCTTGTTAGGTTTTATCCAGAGCATGGTATCTGTCACACTGTGACATGCTGTGGCTTCTGAGAGAATTGTAAAGATTTTTTCCTTCTGTACCAGAAAACTTTTCTCTCAAAGCTGTTAAGAGATCAGTTTCTCTGAAAATTTCCTGCTAGATCTGTTACAAAGCTCAGGTACCTCAGGATTCACTGGCAGTTATTTTAAAAATCCTTACTCAAAGTGATACACCAGATTCTACAAATATGAGAAATCAAATGCTCTCAGAAGCAGGATAAGGGGCTGAGGGTAAGGGAAAAAAAAAAATCACTTACAAAGTCCTGTGGACAAAAATCTTACCAGACCATGTCTCCTAAGACAGTGAGATCGTATCAAGAACACTGACATTGAAAAAAATATTGCGCATTTTTTAACATTTTTCATCAGAGAATCCTGAAGAATTTACCAACGTGGGTGCAATTCTCATTATACAGAGAGGGAAACTGAGGCACAAACTGACAACACAGTTTTCCCAGAACTACACCGCTCATCAGCGGACTACAGCATGCACCCACACGTCCTAACCTCGGTCCCTCGCTCTAGCCCACAGACAGCACTTCCTCCCTTGTAAAAGCATCTTATCTGCTAAATATGACACAGCAAATACAAATGTGAATTATGTCACAGATGGTCGTGTGGGTGCACCAATGTGTTTACACATTGTACTTGTCACCTCTGCCCCATCGGTGGGAAAGAAAGCACTTCATACACACAGTCTTGACAAAACCCCATCCTTTCCCAAGCATTGGAGTGACGGAGGGAGGAAGCGGCAACACTATCCTTCAGCTAGAGAAAAAAGACCCAGCGATAGAACATACAGAGCGTTAGCATTAGAGTACAGTAAAACACCACAAAGCCCCAGAGCTGAATGGAAAGGGAGACAAGACTGGATTCTTCTGAATCTGTCCCCAGGGAAAGAAGAGTCTCAACTGTTCTTTTAACGCTGAGGTTTAGCTGAAGAATGTCAGAAGGGGAACAAAGATTGTCCTGTCCAGAGTGTGTGAGCAGGAAGGGAAAACAGACAGAAAAAAAAAGGTCAGTCAGTTAGCCATAGCAACATCCATGAAGCAGTCAGTCATCAGACATCTCAGATATAACCTACATGTCCGAGAAGCGTTATCACAGCTGGTTAATTCTTACAAAGGAATCTGCAAGACTCCCATTGTACAGGGCTGACTTAATACAAATCTTTAGTGCCTGTCACCTGTACAGCTTAAACATGTAACAGCTGTTGTTACAAACGTAGTAGTTTACACATGCCTTAGTGAAAAACATTTTTCTCCAGGGTAAATAAAGAGGCTACAGGTTTCTGAGATGCTGCTGGCACTGAGCACTCACCAAAGCTGTCTCCACATGTATCTCAGTTAATGAAAACAGTAGGACAAAGGATTATTTACATGTAACCGATGCTCGAATGCAGTATCCTGCAGAAATACCTATTACTAATCAGAGTTTAAGTGTTCTGTAACTATTTACACCATGTATCTTCCCTCCCTTTCACACAGGTAACTGCTGTCAGTCAGTGAAATCTAGATTCACCTATCAATCTGTTCAACTGTTGGTTTCTTTTGATGCAAAGTTTTTTAGCTAGCAAAGTCCTACAGAAATAGCTGCTCCACTGGGGTGCCTGTAACTAGCATTTTCTAGAAGTAGCCTTCCTCTTAGAAGGTAAATATTTCTACATAGATCCAGACTTTCAGAAAGCCTTTTATTTCCATAATTAGAATGTAAATGAAAGGAAATACCTGCAGGCATCTTTTCAAGAAAAATATAGGCTGCCACGCCATTCATGCACACTGCTATCTATGTTCACATCTCAGCAGGTATGTTACGTGAGAGCAACTTTAGAGTTCGGGGGGGGGGATTTCAGTAAGCTTCCCCAGAGACACTCTCCTTGAACTCGATCAACGTTAAACCGGGAGGGTCCTAGACAGTAGGTGTGCCAGATGTAGTAGACTGGATCCATAGAGGACTTCTACTCAAGTGGCTTTTTCCTTCGTTGGTTTTTAAGTGTGGGTCATTTCAGTGATCTCTGTACTGCAATCCCATAAAAATCACATCTTCCAATCTGAGTGAGCTATAAACAGGGGCTGTGCAGCTAAAGGCTGCTTCCTCCTTGGGATTTTAAAAAAAATTGCCCCAGATGAATTTGCATTGTATTGCTGGGAGTAAAAGTCTGAAGTTTCTTAGGGGACCAAACTAGTGCAGGATCTCAAAGTACTAACACACACAACTCCCTACCACGTTTCAATGCAATACACCACTGAGCCATGTGAAACTGCCAGGCAGCTCAATAACTATGCTATCCTAAAATCCCAATGGTGCCAAATGCCTGCAAGTGAAGCATTCTGAAAACACCAGAAAATACTGCATGACTGACTCGGGAATATTGCTTTTAGAAATAGCTGGGAAGTTAGCCACTGGGTCTACCTTTCCCTTTCATAATACAAAAGAAAGAATGCACTAGAAGAAAAATTAAGAAAAAAGAAAATTACACATATCAAAACTATTTATCCTGAGACAACTTCTGCATAAGACAAAGTGGAAAGGACAGGACAGCATCAAACAGGATAACTGCATTCAGATGGACTGTTTTTATATGTTCCCACCTCCTAGAACTTCCCAAGTTTCAGAAGGGGACAAGGAATACCAGAAAACAGACTTCTACCACTGGTACATAACAGAAGAATTAGGATCTATGCAAAGATAGCTACCATCAGAGAAAGGCCAAAAATACTGTGACTTGTTGGTAAGACAGTAAAGATGTTCAGCTAAGAGAAGTATTCTGAAAGAACATGAAAAGCTCTGGCATAAAAGTAACACATGCAAAAACCATCATTTTTTTTCCCTACTATTAAGCTGTCAAATATTTAATTTGAGAAAATTTAATTGTTTTTATAGAAATACCTTGCAATTCTATAGGCAGGCTCAAACTGCATCAGCTATTATGAATACAAGGCAGAGCAGTAAGTGAATCAGACCTCTGATAAACTGTATCTGTCTTCCTTCTGTTCTGGACAACAATGCAAGATTAGTCTGATCTATACTGCAAGACACAGCTGATACCTGAACCTTCTAAACTTTTACTCATTCTGTTTTCATCAACTCTTTCAAATAAGGTTTTATTTTCTAAAAACATCATGCAAAACTTCACCCGAAACATTCTATCAGGGTAGTACAAATACGTACCTGAGGCACTCCAATCCTTCTGCAAGCTTCCAAGAAATTCTCCACGTTTCGTCTGCATTTTGCCATTGTAAGTTTAGGCTGCAAAGTAAAGAAGGCAGGTAAAGAGTGTTCTTAATTGTCAGGATTTTAAAAGATCTTTACTTTTGTATTTAAATAAACCTCTTAAATCTCTCTTCCAAAAACATACTGCACTGAAATAAGCTTGTCTAATTCAAAGTTGTTGAAGTTTTTAGAAAAGCAAGTCCAAATTCCAAAGCTATTTTATGAAAAGCCAATGTATGAATGCTGGGTGTTTTTTAAAAAAGAGGGAATTCTAAGCTTTGCAGTATGTCCATACAAAGTGTCACATAAAACTGGTTAACACTTCTAGTGACTACAGTACGATAATTTTTCAAAACATACTTTGAACGAAACACACATGCACGGCTTCCATGCTGTGATTTCAGAGCAATTTCATGGTATGAAGCAATCTGGAGTCTGTTCTGGATTACTATGATACAAAACCATACAAATATCAAACCATATTGCAATTAATTAAGGAAAAAAAAAAAAAGAATAAAGAAGGCTAGATGAAACTGGAAAATAATGGAAGAGACCTGGAATTGAAGTTTGCTGCTTGTAAGCATTTTGTAGATGTGTTTGATGTAGCTGTTTGAATTGCACTCACTGGCATTTTTTTCAAGCAAGCTTTTTTCTACAGTTGCTTTCACACCTCTAACACAGACATACCATGGCACAGACTCTGTCTTGTGTCTCGTTTCTCTTCCTGAAGCTTATTCTTCTCCAGTTGAAGAGACACAGGCTTCCTGCTCCTCTGAACAAGCTACCCACAGTCTACATAGCAGCAGGCAGCAGCTTCCACGGGTTCAACACTTTTCTGTAAGCATTGAAGATTCTGCTCTGTCCCCTCCATGTACCTTATTTCCCCATCCAGAAAACAGGTTAAAGGCTAGTGCTGACTTTAGCTCCCAAAGGATGGAGGGCATACAAAGACCACACTGTGACTGAGGAATGACATGATGCCTCTTCTGCTTCTGGAGCTGTGCAGCTAAAGGCTGCCTCTTCCTTGGGATTTATATGACAAAGCCATTATTTAATTCTGAACAGAGAGTATTCCGTGCAACATAAAAACAGGCCATTGAAAAGATACTCTCAATGATGTAAGCCTTCTGAATAGCAGCTGTATGCCTCTTCTCTTCACAATTCTACAATCTCTCTAAAATGTTGGTGTCTCCTGTCCAATCATTCTCGAAAGAACGAGGAGATCTGCTTGTTCACATTGGGTCCAAGGGAGAGGAACCACAATGATACTGTAGGCAGCCCTCTTAAGTGCCAGTTCAAAATCCAACCAACACACAGACTGACTCCAAAATAAGGAAATGCAAACACAACATGCACATTTCAACTTCTTTCCCTAGGAACAAGCTTCAGGGTTTTTCATTCATACAACTTAAAGGTGCATAACAAGCAATTTGCCTCTCCATACTGCTTTTAAGTAGCTGACCCTAAATATTTTCACTGAACTTTCTAACTTCCACAAAGACAGATTAGGTAAATAGTCTGACATTATTTCACAGTTCTTGACCTTTCTCTACTGCACCCAGAAACAGATCATCCTCACTGTTTTGCAGGAACACCACAGTTCAGCAGGGTAAGAGAAACTTCAGAGATTTTCAGACTTCTCTGTGCGCTGCCTTCCTTGCTCTGAATAGTCCCTGAGTACAACAATCTTTTTTCCCCATTATCACAAGGGTGTGACTGGTTTTGTTTTGTTCCAGAAGGGGCTGTTCTCAAGTAGCTTGAGCATACTCTGTTAAAATTCCTAAGCAGAGGAATGTGTAGTACTGTGCAGTGGACACAGGAATCAATTTGGCTTCTCTTCCTATTTTCACTGTCTTGTGTAGTGGGATCCTAAATGCTCTAGAGAATATATTTCTCTCCTATCGCTTTCCCTGAACTTCTCCGACCTTTTGATCTTCTGAAATACCCTATTTCTGTTTTCATGCTGAACTCTAATTTCACTAGTTTTCAAGTTAACTTGAAAACGTTAACATTTTCTTGCAACCTGTGTTAGAAGTAACTTCATTTAAATGAAACAAACCCAAATAAAATTTATTTCATGACACTATAGACCTCTTTTAGAGGGAACAGATGGTTATTTTTTTTGTCATGTATGTTCACAAAGCAGAATGCCGAATTTAGCGTTTGTGTGGATTACAAGGCTTTGTTGGATGTTATTTTGGACACCTAGAAAATACTACCATTGTAACATACTTACAACAGCAGGTGAGGGAACATGGATGCTGGGAACAGATCGGGGACGCACGTGATTAGCTAAATGGCACAGAACAACACCATCGGTGAGAGCTGCTCCGAGATCACTGGGCAGCGACACTTTCAACCGTGATTCTATATTCTGCAGGAAAAATGAACACGGACACATGGAAGGTGAGAGATGGTTTCCTCCAACTGTTTCACTCTGCAGAACGTTTTGTAAGAGTCAGAGTGCTTGCATTACAACTCTCTGTCCACCCTCATGACATTTCTAAACAGCTTTCAGAGTAACATCAAGGAAGGCTCTGCACACTGCTGTGTCTTAGAGCTGACCACGGTCTGGGAGCAATTGAGTTCAACGATGAACAGTTTTCATTGTACAGCACAGGGGACTAACACAACCATTATTCAAAATTAATGGAAATCAGAGTCTAGGAACAGTGCTGCTAATACTACACGTTCTCAGAGAATAGTTCAGCCAGGGGAAGTGAAAATTATTTTCTTTGTGGGTTAGAGGACAACACAGTTAGCAAAAGTCAAGACAACATTTTTGCCTGTAAAGAAAAACCTGAACTACTTGGCATAAATGGTTCTTAAAAAAATTAAGTAGTTAGCATTTGTGCAAGGGAATGAATAAAAATTCAATTCAGGCTTTTCATTTTATTTCAAGTGCTGTGTGAATTTCACTGGGTTGTTATTCTGTATGTAATTTTTTAAAGAGTATTAAAACCCCAAAGATTTCAATGGGCTTGGGAAGCAGAATGAGAGACAGACTACATACAAAGCATGCTGAGAAGAGAGGCTCTGCAAACGGCAGTAAGTTTTGTTTTGTTTTGTTTTATTTAAGATAACTTTTTCCTTTTAGAGAAAGGAAACTGTCCTTACTTTAAAATTTACAAAGAGGAGTTCTCTCTGTCCTTCTGGGATGCTTATGGCTTTTAAAAATCAGCTTTAACAAGTAGGAATTCTCACTTCTTGGAAAAGTTTAAACAATTAATTAGAACGCGTCAAGGAATCCCTTCATGCCCTCCAGAAATAAGTCTGGGACAAAGCAGATCAGCACCTTAATGCCACGGGGCATTTTCAATATTCACATGTATTGTCATCCTACCCAGGCACAAACCAGGAGCATGGTGGCCCTGAACAGATAAAGAGCAAAAGTATAATGAATATTTGTGCCTCAGATGTTCTGCACTTAAGTAAGGATAAGGGAAGAGTCAATATATGGATCCAGAGCACACAAGGAAACCATGCTGTCAGATTGACTGGCAGTAGTCTCTGCTTTTCTGTGGGCTTTACAGTAAAGAGTTGTTAAAAAAAAAAAAAAAAAAAATTAAAAGGAAGACAGTGAGGCAACTTTCCAGGGAGCTTCTTACAAGTGTGAAGGCTGATAAGGAAGAAAGAAAAAGTGAACATTCATTTTAAAAACAGAGAACAGAGGACATTCAGAAGCAGGAGTCAGCACAGTTTATTTTACAGAATTTGAAGCTTTTTCCACCAGAAACCCCAAAGTGAACACCACTGCATCCACCTGGAAGAAACACTTAAGACTGTCAAGTGTCATTTATTTTTGCTCAACTGTGCAACTGTATTGGTTGAGTGAAATTAAGTCCACAACAGAAGGACAGATCTAGCTGGGCGTACGTGATGCTTTTACTAAGAGGTCCACATCCTGCTTCCAGGCAGCACTTACCTTACGAAGCTGCTCTATTAGCTCCAGCTCCTCCTCTCGCTGTTTGGAGTTCTGTCTTACTCTAGCCTCTGCAGATTCATTAGCAGGAGACAAGGCACGGGTAGAAGATGAAGTGACAGCTAAAAGAGCAGCAGGGAAGAAAGAAAATCAGTAAGCACAGTTTGGCTCATTGTCCTTCACTGCTCTACTACAGATGCACACACGAGGCTCCAGAACGGGTACAGTGAATTATTTTTCACAAACCTGTTTCCTTCATTTAATTATTGATCAAATGAATGATCTACTAATCTAAAGGAGGTGTTCTGTAACACAATGTCCTTTATGTTTAGATTCTGTTCTTTCTGTTGGGCAGTAGTAATTCACAAAGGAGGACAAAGTTTTGCCAGATGGACTATGTTGAAACAGTTCAGTTTTTCTATAGAAACTGCAATTTTGTTACGTGTTCCTGTGTAATGTAAATTTAATCAAGCTGCCTTCATCAGCTGTTGAAGGCTTTTGTGGCATTTCCTTGGTACCTTTTTAGATTCTCTTTAGGAAGAACAATTTCCCACGTTTCCACAAATATGACAGCTCTAAATAACAATTTACTTATTCACAAAGTATTTAATGCCATGTGTCTACAAATGGAACTCTTAAAAGTAGTTTGATGATAACGATCTGAAGTAACAGAACAGTGCAAAACCAGGACACTAGGTAATGCAGATGTCAATATAATGTAGTAAAACTAGCTGATTTCTGAGCTATATAACCTACCTTTGTTTGCTTCATCCCTGACAGCTGCTCGGAAAAGGAAACTCTCAGGTCGCTGGGAAGGGTTTCTATAGGAAGGCGGGGCTGCATGGCCAGGATATGCAGGGGAAAGGTGGACTAAACAAATGTGGAAAGGCACAGGAAAGGAAAGGAGGAAGAAGGAAATGGTTAGAGTTTAAATAGGATATGGGTTCAGCAATGTGGTAATTAATAAGAACAAACCAAAAATTTTAACATAATAATGACAAAATAAATTACAGCCATGCATGATAAAAGCTCAGAGCAGGAAAAGGCACTTCCAAGGACACTTGCATGCAAAGCACATTCCGCATACCAATTCTGACAACTGTTCTGACTGATGCTGAATGCATCTGTGTGCCAAAGCCTTAGGAAGGCCTAAGCCAGCCAAACCCTAAGCTCTGCCTGAGGACATGCTTCACTCCTGTTGTCTCACCCTTCATGTGTTTCTAAGGAGACCCAAATAACTGGATAAATTCTCAAACACAGCAGTGCCACGTACACAGGTGGGAGCAGATGCTCCCTTCTCTTCATAGCACAAATAAGCAAGCAGATATATGGATCTTATTTTTTTTGAATTTTTTTCTTCCTTTCCCTGTTACCTGTCTGAGTGGTAGGTGAGCCAGGGGAGATGGTAGATCTGTCATCGCTCTGTGGACAGAAAAGCAGAAGAGTGTAAATGGTCCTAATGTGGAAGAGCTGTGACTAGCTTTTAATTTGCCGTCTTTTAAAAAAGCTCCATCCATCTAAATGTGTTTCAGAAAAAAAACAAGAATCGTGAAAGAACACAGTATGCTGTTCCCCAAGCCTCAAAGCTGCAGAAAGTTAGTTTTTTCTTTTGCAGAGATGACATATTTGCTTTTTTTCTGAAAAGAAAAACCAAACAAAAAAACCCCATGATGAAACAGCACTGACTGCGCAATGACAGATCTTTCTTTACTCTTTCTTCCGACCAAAACTTTCAAAGCATTCTTTGCACAAGAGACACAGAAAAACAGGTAATTAAATAACATGCAGCACTTGCATTACAGCAGCACCAATAAGGATACAACTCTTTGACACCTTCGATAATGCAAAACTGCTAATTACTGAACATCACTCTCCCCACTGAAACCCACTGTGGTTTTCTGACAGTGCTTACTAATGACTTCTTGTGATGAATGCATTCAGTATAGCAGTTTCCACAGAAAAGAAAGAAATATAAGATATCTGTATTCAAAAGTAAGCTGGTAAAGAACACAATGACAGTACTCTTGATGAACTCAACTTGGTCAAGAGTAAATGATCCGGTACAGAAAAAGCAACATCAAAGACAACCATGAACCCTTCAGAGCAGAGACTGGTTACCATGTTTTGATAGCTTAGGCCTCCTGTAAACACAGCCTAAAGCTAAGATGATGTAATCTCTACTACAGTTTAATTAGGTAAATTGGATTCATACCCTACCTGAACTTCTGATTTAGAAGCTGACAGACTAACACCTGTTAAAACAGATGTGTAGATCCAAGAGTTTTTTTGTTGGCTCTACTGGTGAATGATAATAGCAAGAGATACCTTGACAGGACTGAAGGTAGAGGCATTAGGCAGGGTAGGAGCACAGCTTTCTTGATTCAACCCTGAGAGTGACTGAATGCAGAAAGAAAGAGAAGCAGCAGCAGCGTTAGCAAATGGCTGACAGGTCATGCACAAAGGCAGAATGCAGTAGACAACTTAAAAAGGAAGAGGTGATTATGATGACATTCTCAGAAACACTCAACAGGCAACAGATACTTGCCTAGCTACAGCTAATGCCTTCCTACCCCTCCTGAACACTCAGGCTAATAAGCTTGGGAGGTGCAATGTTTCTTTTACGTGCAACACAGTGACATCAAAAGCAGAACTAAGAACAGTAAGTGAGGTGAAGCTTCCTTAGTAACACCTAATCTAACACCTATGCCATCAGACAAAAGGAAATTTTACCCTACAACAGTTCATTCTGAGCCACTGTTCAAAACAGCTTTATTTTAAATGTTTTAAGTATGTTATGCATTATTATTATTATGTTATTTTTCCTATCAGCTTTGTAGAATCAGAGAAACTCACATCTAATGGCCTCAGGAATAAACATTTTGTGTCTGACACAAACAATGCTGATCCTTGCGAATTACAAACAAAGGAAGGAAGAATCTGTAGGTGGAATCTCTCTCTCAGGGAAGATGTCATTGGGAAGACTTACAGTGTTGTCACAAATAAAGCGGAGCCAAATTTCAATTGTAACCAGTATCAAAACCAATCAAATAAGAAACTTAGCCTGTTTACAGAACAGGAGCTCCAGCAAGCCAAACTGTCACTGCCAGTGGACCTAGAAGGCCAAATTCTGTGTCTTACTTGAAAGCACAACCAAAACATTAACATCTGTGGTCTGAGTTGCTCAAGAATGAAACTCTACATTCTGAAACAGCACTCAAATAGCAAAGTGGCAGTTCAGCCCAGGAAAAGAACACCAGATGACACCCAAAAACTCTACAGATGTGAATGGCACACTGGGGAGCGTTACTATTTAATTGCAACTATTCTGCCACTTCAGAACAGTATAGGCAGGAAGGACTAGGAGAAGAGGTTATACTCAGGATAAGCCTTAAACACAAACATCTCTAGGCCCTACCCAGACTTAACAGCTGATCTTTAAGACAGCTTTTTTCCTCTACAGCAGCAAAACGAAAAAATGGTGGCTTACTTTTTTGTTTTGTTCTGAAGAGTTTCAAAACATGACTTAAGCAAAACATTAGCTAGTATATGAGAACAGTAAAATAAACCAGAAGCGGTCTGTAACATGAAAATAACTGTTTATTCCAGGATGAAAAGACAAAGACAACCTTGACACAGACTAACAAGAAGTTGTCGCAATCCACATACCCAGCAGTGGGCGTAGGGAAGGGGAACACGGCACACCACAGGGTACGACAATCACAACAGCAACACACTGCATGCTCTTCACCTGTTTGCGAGTCCCTGGCCTTCTTTTAATGGTATTGGTGTTACTGTCAATCTCAAACACAAAGAGAGGCTCAAAGCCATTCTGTCAGGGACAGCAGGGAAAGAAAGAGAGGTAGAAGTGAGGCAAAGAACAACTGCAAGAAAAGGTATCCACGATGCAAAAGGAACCTGGATGCTGCAGTTCAGATTTACACCACCGTACTGTGCATGCTGTGCCTGGCCTCTAGGTCTAGCACTGAAGTCAAGGAAATCTCCCTGCGCCAGAAACAACTGTAGATACAGGGACTGCCAAAGCAGAGCCCAGACAGAACTCTGCACCAACCAAATAAGGATGTTTTAAGGAATTTTGATTATTAAATGTTTTAATACACAAACAGATGCCAAAGGTCTGAGAGAAAACTCCAGGGTACAAGCTAGCACAATTCAAGTCCTGTTTACTTTACCCATACCAGTACTGTTTGTAACACACCAGTGACTAAAAGCCTTAACTTTAAATGTTTCAGAGAACCCACGCGCTAAGAGTAACACATGGCCTCAGGCCATGGCTGAGACCACAAGAAAAGACAAGGCTACAAGGGAGCACCAAGGCAGCAATGACAAAGGTTACAAAAGGAAGCCCTCACACCACCTGCCTGACGCTTAAAATGTATGTCAAAGTCTTCACAACAGAGAAGTTGAGTGACAGTTTGAGAGGGTATTTTGTTTTGTTCTTTCCAAGGTACTCACCTTGCAAAAAACAGTATGGGAAAAAAGCCAAGATATTTGAGGAAAAATTGAGATTTATAAGCAATCACGGCTGAAATAATTATCCAAGTCAGTATTATCTCAACAGGTAATCTCAATTGTCACCAGTGGGATTACTCCTGTGAGAATAGCAAGCAGGATATGACTAGCATAAAACTTTGAGGAATACAGCACATTTTCTCAGAGAGGCCAGTGATTACATTTCTTCAGCAACATTTTAGTCTGGCTATTACAAGTCAACGGAAAGAAATCCACGACAGTGCGCAATGAAGCACTACAAACTCCACTTCTAATCCCAGGTATGTATTGGAAGCATACAACTAAACTGAACTGTTAACATCCATCGAAAGTATGGGTAGTCATTTTGTGAGTTCAGGCTGTCCTGAAATTATTTACAAACAGAAGGGAATGGTCAGAGTAAGCTATGCAACATGAATACACAGTGATAAAAGACAAGGAGAAGACCAAAAGAAACATGATTTAAGATGTAAAAAAATGGAGATTCACAACTTAAATTCTGCTTTTAAGAAGTTTTTTTTTTGTTGTTTTGTTTTGTTTTTTGTTAAAGCAGTAACAATACCACAAGAGGAAAGCAGTAAAATAAAAGAAAGCTCACTTGCTTTCTAACTACATATTAGAATTAGTACTTTTTTAATCTTTCCCTTACATCTAACCTGAAAACATTGTTTGGAGTAAAAGGAAAGAAACTGCTCCATTTAGAGAGCTCTGAGGTAATGAGGGAAATGCTGAACAAAAGATCTTTTACTACACCTCTGTGTACTATTCTTCTCTTTTGCCACAAAGTGTTGTTCCCACGCCATAAAGCTAGAACAATTTTTTTTTTTTTTTTTTTAAATACTAACCTATCTGCAAGTTTCAGTGCCCATAAGCTTGGTAAGGTGAAGTTTACAATACTGCATGCAGTCATTATGCAGAAGGTGAATAAGACAGAGAGGAAATTATTTAAATGGAAAATGTATAATGAAAACTGACATTAGTGAATAGAATTCTGATATGAAATCCCCTCTATACTTTGGTGAAGGAAAAAAAAAAACATCCTTAGAAATTAGAGCTAGCTAAATTTCAAATCCATAAGGATGGGGAAAATGTCAAATGAAATGCAATAGAATACAAAAAGGTAGAAGTAATTTCAACTTATGCAAGACTTTTTTTTTGTTAATCAAACTAATAAGCATTTCCTTGTTGTTAAACAAAATACATACGTGGAAACAAAAACGCTACAATTTCATGAGCTAGCATAGGCTTAATGTTCCAGTTACAATAACTGCCAGAAAGTGCTGCCCTGGCATACACCATCATTAGACATAGTGTGTATTTCCACTACAAAAGAGAGCTGCAGATCATACTTCAGTTCAGAAACCCCAGTATTTAATGTACTATTATAGTTCAGTGCTGCTGAAAAGAGCAAAGAGACAAAAGAAAAATGAATAGAAAAATGATCGCTTTCAATTCCAGTTTAATCTTTCCCGAGCAGCCTGGCCACTTTTTTTGTGATGCAGGGATGTTAACTTGGTTAATGCCACAAAGGAAACAAACAGCAATGGAAGCCAGTTTCAAAATAATTTCTGAAAATTCTAAGCCATGTAACAAAATTATCTATATTAATTTACAATAAACATCATGGGATCACACAATCAAATAGAAACAGGGACCTTAAAAGTATTTTAAAAATACATTCCAAAGACAAATTAACTGACAACAGAGTATCAACACTTAACCCAAACCACTGCTATTCTCCTGTTTCTTATGATCTAAATATGAAAGCACATTTTTATACGCTAACTGTGATTTCTCTAAGCAGGCACATGCGTGATAACTAAATCTAAACTCTAGTACTGTAAGCTTGCTTTCCCTCTCCATAGTGCTAGTCATGTGAAAGCAGGAAAATCAAAAAGTCTGTATAAAGAGACAGTAAATATCGTGACCAACATATTCTGGAGAGGGATATTCTAATCGAGAGCACTGCCTAAAGAAAATTTAGATGGATAACGGAAGCATATGGATTAAGAAAATATATCCCAGGCATGCAGTCATGCAGTAGCAGGCAAATCAGATGTATTTTTCTTATATAGATGTGGATTATGGCATTAATTATATTCTTTAAGTATGCTACATTGCTAAGATGCCATAAAGGAAGAAATAGCATAAAACATGAATTAAGTACATAACAGCTTTTATCTTTGCTAAGTGTTCAAAATAGATTATTTTTAAGGCATCTTTATTGATAAACAATAAAAAGGTATGAGAAATATTTCATGATCTGTAGCATTCATATGCAGAGCAGTTTCTTCCTGTGCTATGTTATGGTGACCAAGATACTGAGTATTTCTGACCACCATGTGCAGGACACAAAGAAGATAATGTAGAGGGCTGTACTTGGAGCATTAACATTGCTTACTTGACACTGAAGAGCACATCAGTTAGGAAGCAAGCTAAACAGAGAAGAAATCAAATCAGAACAACTGGAAGTGAATTTTTCATTTTAGAAGCTGTTCTTTACTATCAGTAATTTCCTTCTGCTCTCAGCAAAAGAGATGCTTTAATTATTTTGTGGAAAAACATCACTATGTTATTAACCAATGGCTGAGAATACAAGTTATCAACATACTCATAATGTTTAAGTTCACAGTTAAGCTACTTTTCAAAGAGGATGATCATGTTTTATGCTATTTAGATTAGCTCTAAAATAGTTGGTCTAATCTGATACAGTCATAACATGTTATTTCTATGCTCTAGAATCTGCCACATAAAAAGGCTATTACGTGCAGGATCTTACCACTAACAAGGCACTATCATCAGTATGCTGAGACCTTCTGGATGGAAAGGGACACTGGGAGGTGGGAGAGATGGAGTAATGTCAGAAACACACAGAATGTCAGAAACACACGGTATGTGAACAGACAGACATTTTGGAACATGAACTGCTTGTCTACAGCATTGTGAGGCTTTAAAAGAAAAAAAAAAGTAAATCCATAAAGTGTATGTAACTCTGTAGGACTATATAGCCACATGACCCAGGAATTACAGAGTATTCATATTACTTAAGGAATCAATTATTCTGCTTTCTGTGTTGTCTCAAGCGAATACAGACAACTACGTATTCACAGTTCTTTCTGGGGTAGAACAAAGGACCTTTTAAAAGAATAAATTAAGAACAGAAGAACACTAAGAAGCAAAAGGAGCAAAAACTTTTTCAATTACCCCATGTTTTGGTAATTTTCCAGCAAAAAAAAGAGTTAGATGGAAAATGCTGCTAAAGAACTATTTATATTCATTGTATTATTAAGAGTTTTGATCCAATTAACACTGCCAAGTGAATTAGCTTCCCCTGGAGGGAAGTGGGGATGGCAAACACTGGAAGAGCTATTACTATGCAGAAATCTGAGCAGAAAGTGAACAGATGTCATTGGCTCAGCTCTGTATATTCCAGAAGATTGAGCCCTGTATGATTTGTGTTCCCTACTGACTTACTGGGTTTTGATTATAAAACTACACTGGAATAAATTTTTTTTTTATTTTTTTTTCCCTGATAGCCCTAAAATTCTAACGTGTAATTTTCCTGGGGTAACTCATCATCTAACAACAGGAAATGGAGAGAAAGAAAACTGATCAGTGAAGAATGACTACCAAACAGTAACTTGTCTGAATACTGCTGTTCAAAAAAACCAACCCTGTACTCCTTGCAAGGAGCATCTTAAAATGGAATATGGAATGCATTTTCTTGATAGAACATAGAAAACATACAAAAAACCCCAATAAAACAACACACTCAGACAGGCAGTCTACATGAAACAGAAAGAAATATTAGACTGATCCCATAAGCAAAAATAAATCCAACCCTGGGCTTATTTTTAAGTGTGAAAAACTAAGCTATAACCCAGTCCTGAAGAGTTCTCCACAATCAGCAAAGTATCTCTGATGGAGAGAGCCAAGAATTCAGGTGCCGACATCCCCAGTAATACTATTATTGGACTCTTACCTCATTATCCATAGGACTTTGCTTCTGAGGACTTAGGGATGCTTTTTGCTATAGAGAAAAAGGAGGAATGAAAGACTGATTTAAAAGAATGTGACAGAGAAACAAAACCTCAGAACAAACCTGCATAATTTACAAGTGTTTTAAAACACAAAAAGTCTTAGTTAAAAAAAAAAAAAAAGCAGCACATTGGGGAAATTGCAAGTTTCCACTGAGATGAAACTTCACTGATATTGTTAGTAAAAAAACAGCCTTTATTGCATATGAAAACAAAAAACCCCAAACTGTTTTTGCATATTAAAGATGCATATTAAACCCAAAACATAACCCAAGGGAGGAATTAAACTGCTGAGAATAAAGGGCTCATGAATAACAAAGGCAACAGAAGAAAAAACCCAACCAAAGCCAAAAACCCCAAAAGGCTCATCAATTAACAAAATGCATCCTAAATATCTTAAGTCTAAGTCCAAGACTGAACTGAATTTTTAATAAAAACAGCTTTTCTACAAAACATTGCCAGTGGCCTGAGATGTGTGGTGCTAATGAAAAGCCTAATTTCAGACAGCTAACTCCCATTTCTAAACTAACTTTATATGCACATAAATGCAGTAAAAGACTATTTTTCTCTCTGAAGACCACCCTAAACCCAGAATATGAACTGCAACATTCTATTTGTGCTGGCAAAATTTGGGTAGGTCCCCAGAGGAGCAAGCAGTGAAATAAATTTGATAACTAGCATACAGACAAGTCTGCATGTTAAGTAGCAGATTACTTCATATCAATGGCAGTGACAGAGAAAGCAAAGATGCAGTGTCCACAGAGTATCTGATGTACCATAAATTTGCACCCATGCTTTACCTGCAGGTAACTTATTTATACATGATAAAATACCAAAATAGATTAGGCAATACGATCTCCTTGTGTGTTTGATTGCTTTCTGCTCTGACAAATATGTCTTCAAAATTAAATTGCCTCTATGGCAACTCAAAGACTCTTTGTTTTATACCAATCCTGTCACATCTCTGCAAATAAAAACTGAGAGTGTGGGGTGGAATATGTCACAAGAGAATTCTTTGCAACGATCATATTTGAGGCACATCTCTTCTGTCTTCCTCCCCAGTTCTAGTTTTCTCTATGTTAAGAATTAAGCTACAGCACCAACACTGAAGGGACTTAAATGTGATTTCTCCATTTTCTTTGTAACGTGCCCCGCGTGCCCAGGAGGGTAACATCCAAGTATTAATGATCTTGACAATTTTTATTAAAGGATTCAGAAAAGATAGAACTATCAAGTACTCAAGGAGGTACCTTAACAAAGTCAATGACAGCATCTCTCTGAATCTGTTTTGTCCTCATCCTCTCCTCCTCGTACTGAAGCGCTGCTAGCTGGGCCTCCCGACGGGTGCGCTCAATGTGCCTGCGCTGCAGCTCGGGATCTGTGTTAGGCACCTGGAACAAAACAGTCATTTACTGTAGGCTGTAAAGACAGAGCTACACAGGGTAAAACAGATGGGTTAGGGAGAAACAGTCCACATCTTATGGCTAACATCAGTTTGGTTTTGCATGAAACTCATCCAAAATAATAAAACAGTAATCTTCAAAGTGTTACCTGACTGTGGTGACTTGATAGAAAGTAAGGTGAATCAGCCGGGGGCCTGACAAATGCAAAAACAGAGAGTAAGTATACTTTTTATCTTAAATATAAACACATTTTCTTTCATACATGAGTTGTCAGCAACAAACAAATATCTCATCAAATCAGAAGAGTAACTGGTAAGCAAAGATGTTGAATGAATTGCTGTGATAACAATTGAACTCACTGTGCACGACAGATTTCATGCAGTCATTTTTCTCTCTTCTTCTGAATTGTGGTAAATTTTTTCTACAGCTCAAGATGTATCAATGGGACTATGTGTTTGGCCTATTACATCGAGACACTCAGCACATTACACCCATTCTCTAAGAGCTGGTTAAATAACCAATCCAGGAACTTTTCAGATGATCCTTGTTAAGAGGAACAATTGGCTACTATGGTTATTTGGGTGGGTGGAGGAGGGAATAAATAAAATAAATCAGTAGAACTGTATGTTTCCTTTCCCTACCTCTCTGTCCTGTCCACATAACTCCTTAGTACTTGGTGATGCTCTCTGTCCTGCATCAAATTTAGAGTTTCAGGTCTTCGCAATTCATCAGTATCCCTGTGGGCAAACACCAGGTGGAAGGGGGATTGGCCACTGATGCATATAAACTACTGTCAGATGAATTTTTCTCTAGATTACAGCTGCTTTTCCTAAGAGTAATTGCCTAGACAATTAGCTTCAGATAACCACAAAGATGATATTTAGGATGACTGAAGAAATCATGTTGCGATACCTGGTCACAACTACTCCAGTTCATAATTAAATAAACATAACTTGCCTAACCAACAGTGACTGCAAAATACACAAAGATGAAATCTCTCTAAGGCTATATTCTGGTTATTGTAGGCCTTATTTTGCTCTGGGAAGAACAGAATTATAGCACCCTCTGATATTTTCAAAACAAATCTGCTCACTTCACCAATCAAGTGATGACTTTCTGACAGTGATATAAGCCATCAAAGTCACAAGGTAAACAATAACTGATCTGTCTCATCCATCATATCAACAATAGAAATTTTGCAGTCAGTTCTTTGCTAGAAGGCAGCTGCTAGCACTGAAACAATTCCCAAGGTCCACAATCCACAGCATGTTCCCTGCCATGTTGCTGTGAAGAAAGAAAGTTGATGGAAATCGAGTAACTTGACAGCCTAGACTCTGCCACCTGCACTCCTGGGACAACTATGGAATAGAGACACACCAACACATTCCCCCTAAATGTCACTCCTGCTGCCTGTGTATAGACATACTACTTATTCTGCACAGAGAAGCTTAAGAGATCTGAAAGATGCCACGGGTCTGCACTGTTAGTGATGTATATGACAAATCCATTAGCAAGCTGTTTTGAACAGACAGGACTGGGTTCATCTGAGCACCAAGAAGCGTATTCAGACCAGAACACACCTGGCTTTCCTGCATCAGGAACACACCACAGTCTGTCCAGAGGCACAAACTGTATCTACTGAATTATATCAACTAATGCAAGTAGATGAAGCAAGGAGATGAAGCTTACATTACGTCCAACTCCAAGAGTTTTAATGGCTCCAGCATGCTGAAGAAAAAACAAAGACGCTGCCTGCCAGAGCATTTGCACAGAATTATTGGGGAAGCAGTTTACAGCTTGTGGTTGCCACAAATGAAATATTTGACTAATACAAGCTTAAAATATAAAAATCTACTCATTGTCATATGGCTGTTTATACACAATTTTGAAGGCAATATGACCTGTTTTTAGCACATTAAGAATTTCACTCTGCTGCAGCAGCATAATATGAATAAGCTACACTTCATTTAGATCACTGATTAACCACTTCCATGTGAAGATCTGCTGCCATCCATCAGTTAGATTTTGAAAACACTGGACTTGTTTGTGAGCTACAATTGTGAACTACAATTTCCTCTGTCTTTAAAATCTGTCAGTGTAAACAGCAGCCCTCTCCTCGCTCACTAGCCTTTTCTTCTTTCCCTCAGACATGTCAGGGAATCCAGGGTTTGTAAACTCTAATTATTTCCACGTTGATCTCAAATGTTAAAATAAATAAATAAATGGACAACCCCCCCCCAGTCTTTCAAACCAAGAGCACACACTTTATTTGGGGAGAATGTGTCAGAATGATGTGTTATTTTATGCCTTACCTGTAGACACTACAGGTGCTGAGAGGTGCTGAAGGAGTTACCCTCCTTTTTATCAGTACAGCTACTGTATCTGCACATTCATTGCACATTTGAAAATGCCTATTAAAATGTTGACATAACTCTGGAAAAAATTACACACTATTTTTTATTTCATTTTCTCTCTCAATATCATTTTAGAATGCCATTAAAAATTAATTTCTACTGACAGCATAAGTAAAGATATACTTATGGCTAGCAGCTGTCTTTTTTGTTTTTTTATTATGTTTTAAAACATTCTTAGTACAATTGAGCTGGTTTTCTGCTGGGTCCTTGCACATTTACGTTCACTCCACAGAACACCAAAATGGCATAATAAAACATTCTATCAACTTAGATTTAATTCCATTTAGTAAGAAGTGAACATTTGCTTATCTTCTGTTCTTCCAACTAGACATCCAAAAGCCTTTTCTCAAACCTAACTGC
The DNA here is from genome assembly GCA_024611175.1 of Megaceryle torquata. Lineage (NCBI taxonomy): Eukaryota > Metazoa > Chordata > Aves > Coraciiformes > Cerylidae > Megaceryle > Megaceryle torquata. Next base: position 38,927 of record JANIJG010025518.1, read on the forward strand.
CTCATTTATATTCTGTCCAACTCTGACCCATTTTTTAGATTTAAGCATTCTCTTCAATAAGCCAAGTAATCATTACAGAGTACGGACACAGTTCAAAAAGTCCACTTCATTAACTACGTGACCTGTTCTCAGCACTGACTCCCATTCTGTCCCTTCTTCCCCTGACACAGGCTCATGATTATGGCAGAGAAAAGCACGTTTAAAGTTAAACTTAACCCCCACAGTACTACAGGTACCAAGATTCGACCAAGAATGTGACCTCATAGCACATCAGGTACTCCATAGTAACTCTCTTTATGCTTCCCCTAAAGCTGCAGTATCTTTATCCGTTAATAGAGCTTAAGTGAACTATTTAATCACAGCACAAATTAAATAATGAAAAGCGGATATTAAATCAGTTTAAAAGTATACAGTTAATTTTGGCAGATTTCTTTAGCTGACCGATATAAAGCTGAGCAATGGCCTAGAACAGCCACACCTCTTGGTCGCTGCCATTACTGAAATGCAAATTCCTAATCTGGAGCAATGATTTATAAATGGTCATGCACATTTCTGGTGAAGCAACCGAAAACAACGTCCTCTTCCGAACACGTTCAGTAAATATTCACTCTGCATTCATCATGACACTTTGGATAAAATGACTGTTATGTTGTCTTCTTACCTGTTCTGATGTAAGTAGCGCCTTGTATCCTCTGTTCTCTGAAATTCTCTAACGGATACAGACTTTACTGGTGAGCCCTATGCAAAATAACATGGAAGATTGTTAGCCACTTACTCAGAGAACTGTACATCAGTGTCAAAGAATCCCTTTGTAAAGCAACATTTGTAACTACTGATAGTCAAAATACCCGACAAAGAACCACAAAACACAACTCAGGGTGTTTTATTTCCAAATAGGCGAGCTCACTTCTATTTTTTCCTCCAATTTAAGTGAACTTTAGTTTCAAGATTAGATATGCTTACTCATAAGAGTTAAAACCTCCTTGCTATTAAGAATTGTGCAGAGAAGTACATGTAGATAGAAAATAATCCCTGTCACTTAGAAGAACTGTAGTGTTGAGCTCTGAAGAATGTACATACAATACAAGTTTACAGCAACACAGTCTGGATTCAGTCTGGATTCTCAGACTGTCTTTTATGATGCCCTAAAGACAAATCACAGAGGGACCAGGAGAGCAAGACATGGGATGAATGAGAACACCTTAGGCTTAACTTGATCTATGAAATCATTCATCCCACTGGAAATAGAGACATATTGCCCTTGGTGTTATTTTAAGACCATTACTGACACCCATGAATGTAGGAAAATGGAAAGTTTACAAGATTAGCTTGCCAATTTTCATGCATGCCTGTATGCAAATATCTTTCTGCTTCAAAACACACACAGCTTTGAAAGGACACATTTGAATCGCAGCACAATGGGTACTGTTTAACCATATCAATCACAAAGGTTTTCTCAGCCAGGTTATTCACGTATTGTGTACAGTGAGCTGCTGAGCTGTGTAGCTCAGTACACAGGTTTTCACTGCGGCTGACAGAACACAGAAGGAAACATTACGCGGCTGAAAATCTGTTTCTACAGGTCCAGTTTCTGAGGGCACACTCCAAAGTGTACCATCCAAATGACTTAACAGGTGCGTTCACAGCAGAGGCAGCTACAGTGGAACAAAGGCACTTTCCAGTTTTGGCAATTCATATAATTTCAAAGCAACTCTAGTGAATTTAATTAGAGTGCACTAACTCCTGTGCAGCTAGGAACCAATGAAGTGACAAAGGCTAAAAAGAGTGACAATAACTCTACTGGACTCATTGTACTCGTCTGTGTCAGGACAGCATTTGGATACAGTAAGCAATCAATAAAAGCAGCTATTATTGTGATAGCATACACTAAGTTGCCCTTTTCTATTTTTTTTTTCCTTTTTTTTTTTCCTGTGGAAGAAAACAGGTTTCTCACACCAGTTTCTAGACATTTGTAAAAATGTCTAGAGAACTATCTAACCTGTCCAGCAGTAATTTTACTTACTGTTAATTCAACTGTATACTTTCATTGACTGAGAACAGTTTCACGACAGGTTTCCCTGAAACTACAGATGGCATTTTTTGTTCAGAAAGGTGAATATATATATAACCAAGTCTGTAGCTGGGGGTTCAGAGCCTTGCTCAACAGTAAGGGAGAAAGAAATCATCCTCTTCAAAGAGTCTGAATATTTAAGTTATTCTAAACTTAAAATGGATGTTCAAGACAATTGGTTTACTGGCAAATAATCTATAATCAACATGAACATCCAAATTAATGGAGGTGCAAAATTCCTGTACTAAGTCTGTATGTAACAATCAACATTTCCCTTGAGAAAGGCATTATGTATTCAGTACTACCAAATAAATGTAAACAATTTTCTAGACATTGCAGATTACCAGTTGGAAGCATCAACTTCCATGCTTTTGAAGACAGCGCTCTTGGAAAAGACATTTGAACTTCACACAGGCCTAAAGTACAAGCTCGCAAGAAACCACATGACAGGAAAACAGTGTGGCTGCTTTAGACTTACTCCACATATCCCAAAGAGCGCTTTGGAGCAGCTTAACCCTCCAGCTCTGACCCTCCACAAAGCTCTTCCTTCAGATTGCCTTTTTTTATCATTTTTAATTAAAAAACCAAAAAAACCCAAAAAACCAAAAACAAAACACACAAAAAAACCCCACAAAAACCAACCAAACAAAAACCCAACCAAACAAACAAAACAACCCCCCCAAAAAAGCCAAACCCCCCCCCCCCCCCCAAAAAAACCCCAAACAAAAAC